>CDEZ01021481.1:0-31492 GCA_000826365.1 Acanthamoeba royreba | reverse complement strand
GTGCCTTGTGGTTGCTGCCCACTGCGGTGGAAGAGTGAGGTGTGGACGGGAAGAACAAGGCCAAGAGGGAGGAACGTACGCAGTACGCCCAAGTCAAAGGAGATACCAGACACCACCAGCGCGAAGACTACGTACAGCAGTCTCCTCCATCTCATGGCCTGCCCAGTGCAGTGTAGGTTGTAACCAGCAATCTGAAGAATTCCCTCACGCTATTAGGTAAAGGGTACCTTAAAGGCATGCACCCCTCCAGCAGGGACGAATGTTCAGCACCAGCAACTTATACATGTACCTACCACCTTCGCAGAAAACTTGAGATGGCCGAGGTCGCTCCCTCAGACACGCACCAGCTGGTACCTCTGCGACCCACGTCCCTTGACCATAAATATAAAATTCTGATAAATTTATATTTTTCCATAAATTATCAAATTAATTAATTAATTAAGGAAAATATATTTACTTTGCAACGAAGATCTTTCTATTTTTTCAAATTGTAAATGATAAAAATATAATATAATAATGGATTCGTGCTACGTGTTCCCACACGAGGAAGAAGATCGACGCGAGAGCCAGCTACCTACCCCGAGAGATAGCAATCATCAGCAACCCCTACAAAATCAAAGTCTCTACAAGTTTGTAGAGCCAGAAGATATCCGGCCCGCGAGCGCCTACGCAGATGATGATGAGTTGGCAACTGCGTACAAAGACGAGGAAGAAGAAGATGATGATGACGATGACAAGGCAGATGGGGAAGAGGACGACACCGTACCCGTAAATGGCAGCAAGGATGGAGAAGCTCTACACGGCATCAAAGCCAGCAGCAACATAACGTCTTCGCAATGCATGTACGTGTTCGAAGGAGGGCAGGCGTCATCGATCCCAGGCGTCAATGAGGATGAGGCGACAGATGCGCGCCTCCTCCAGACATCCGCATCTTTGCGGGCATCCACGGTGGTCTACGCAACACCAGACGAGCCGCCCTACCCGGCCACCACCCTGCACCGCAGCTCGTCTCCTCGTGGTACTTCATTTGTTTTGTTTTATTTTTTATCTTTACCCAATATTCAAAAATAATTATAAAAATTCAAATTACCATAAATAATATTTATTATTTATTTCATTTTACATTTATCGAGGTGCGAACGTGACATTCGTGGGCGAGCAGGCAGCCTTGTGGCGGAGCCCAGTAATACAGCAGCACTACGGCTCTCAGAACAAGAGTTAAAGGACCTGCAGTGGAACGAGCTCTTCCAGCGACTTCACGCGGAGGTGCGCGAACGCCACAGGGAGGGACGTCCCTCGCTCAAGGTCTACAAGAAGCTAAGTCATCACGCGCACGACTTTCTCAGTGCAGCTGGTGCGCTAGCAACATTAGGCCTAATACTTGATCATCTTGCCATTCCGACTCACTTGTTTGTTGCCTACAGAAACCTATGGTAAAATCATCATCAGTGAGCGTTATCTTGCAAATGAGTTCAAAACCATAAAGCCTGTGAACATGGGCGGTACGCCAGGACAATCGATATGTGCTTTGTGGTCATGGGCAAGCTCTGATGTGGGGAATCAGGTGCTGCTGGCGGCACCAAGTATATCTGCCGTGGAATCATGTTCAAGTTCGCCGGTATGGCCCATTCAACGGTATTGGGGGTACTCTGTGTACTGATCTCTGATTACAGTGGACACCAAGCTTCCGGGTGCAAACAATACCGTGTATATGTACGGTAACAAGAAGCCGTGCGATGAAAAGGCCATGAAGGCTGGTGGACATGAACTTAAAGGTAATTCCATCAAGTCAATTCCCATGATACATTTTAATCATGTACACTTCTGTACAGGACTTGAGGGATATTTCCACAGCAATGTAGATGACTTACACTGCCCACTCATGGTCATCATAGGTACAACCTAAAGAGCCTTGCTGAATGGCATTATGCCCGCCCTCAAACAGGATCTGGGGGATGTAGACTACAGAGGCTATAGGCTGACAGCCATGTCTATGTTGCCAATTAGCAACGACACGCTTCTCTATGGATCTGGGTAACAAGGCTAATTAATGTTTTGGTGATGTGGCATGGTCAATTTATTCATGAAACCTCTTCGATACAGAGACGCGGGGCGTACTGTCAAGGCAGATAATTCTCAACTGAATGCGGCCATGGAAGCAGCAGGCCAACACCTTAACTTGGAACCACACTTGGTACAAACCAAGATCTCCCCTTTTCCAGTATGTTTTCTGAATTCCTCTATCCTTCAGGTAGGTGACAAAATGATTGCTGGTCCAGGCGATGTACGCACCTTGAGCTTCTCCGCAAGTTTTTGACTGTAAGCGAGTTGACTTGTTCACAGATTGAAGGACATCTGGGAAAAGATGGCAGATTCTACGTTATCGACTATGCGCGCACCTTCCCTCCGGAAGGTCCTCCGCCCGAGTACGACAGATCACATCTTCATGATTGTCTGCTCCTGATTAACGAGACCAAAACTACAAACTTAGACTTGACCGCTGGGACAGAAGAGCAGTGTTCTATGAGATGCTGCGCCCCGAATTCGTTGCGCAGTATCCAATTCCGTTATCCTCTGACGCCTTCTCAAATTGGCAGCTTCAAGATCCACGCATGCGCTCGTACGCACGCTAAAGCGCTGTAGTGCAACGATTACCTAACTCGATCCTTATTCACCAGCCTTAACGATAAAGTTGCCATAGCCCGAAACACGCTACACGGCAAAGTTATTCCAGATTTTGCTGATAAGCTCAGGAACCCGAGCTATACGAGCATCTTCTTTCCATCTCCCTTTCATCCGTCCTTCATCTTCGATCAAAAGTACCATACGCCTTTTATCAGATTGTTATTGAAGTCGGTTTCACTTACTCTCTACCTAGGGAAGACGAAAAGGACGAGGCACTGCTGACTTATGAAATGCACAAGCACGGCATCAACATGCGCCATCTAGGCCGAGTCAGGTTGCTCCCGCGCCTCGGACGGCAAAAAGCAGCAATTCTGAAAGTTTACTTGATAGAGCGCAGCTGCTGGAGGACAAAGACGATGAACCCGTGCAAGAGGAGCAGAGTGAGAGCAGGCATCCGCTTCTCGGCAGTGGATTCATGGGTGTGTAGCTGTCCATTGGTGTGCATAATCAAAATCTAACATTGTTTGTCCGCGTGCTCAATAGTTGGATTGCCTCAGCCCTCTCCACTCGATAAGACGCGAACTTTGCTCCTCACCGAGATGGTTGCCCGTGTGCTCAAGAACCTGGTACGGAAAAAGATGCGCATACTCTTCCGCAAGCACAAAATACCGTCGGGTACGTACTTCTTAACGGTGATGGCGAGCGTTCAACCTATTCAACCTCCCTGAATTTCCTTGCAGAGGAACCATACCGACGCATGCTCACAAAGGTTGTGAATAGCATTCTCGCGGCCAGCGAGAACAATCAGTTTTGGAACCGCAGAGTAAGGAAGCCACTCATCTCAAAGTTTGGTCCTTCGGCACTCGCACCAGATGAACAAACTGCAACTGCCATACGTGATAAAATCAAAGCAGCATCACTTGAACCCATTCTGCTGCGCAGGTTAGATTTCCTCTCCACAAGGTTCTTGGCAAACGCCCTAAATTGCCCCTTGCTAGATTATTCAAAATGACTGGCATAGGGTTGAGCATATCGGCTTGGACTGCTTTGCTGCATAACCCATTTGCTCTTCTTCAGCACTCTGATATTTCACTAATTGGCGCGCGAGGTAAGCCACACAAGCTTCATCAGAAGCTGACAATCTTGCTAATCTCTAAATATATACATTTGGCCAATTCAGTCAAGTATCAATCAGTCATTGATTACAGCGAAGGCGTGGCTATGTACCTCAAGGCAAAGAAGGAAAGGAGGAGAATAGTGGAGGAACTTACCCTTGAGTGCGTTATAGCTTCCACTGAATGCGTTGTAGCTTTGTACATGGATTTATTTGCCTCCTTCTGCTACTAGGAAACACGACATGCAAAGCGGTCTTATGGGTGCCTCACCTGATGACCACCGACTCCTCACCTACGCCAAGGAAAGGCTCTATTTATCAATTTCAGTCAATACTCAACATCAAAGCGCTAAGCTGTATCTGGGTACAATCCAATCGAACCGTGCAATGGTTGGTACAGCATCTCACTCTTAGTCAAGGCTGTACTTTGCTCGAGATGTCGAAGCTACCCACAGGTCCGGCGCAGCATTTCGTTCGTCGTGCGCTTGAGACGTTTGAGGAATGGTACTGACTGGTTTATCCTTGCTGATGAAACTAAGTACCAGTCTTAACGCTGATGTTGTCCGCAGCGAAGTCAATGGGGAGCCTAGTCCCTTGCTTGGCTTTATGTATGGTACGTGTCTTTGTATTTCCGCAACCTGGAGCGCCGCAGCAGCCGGTATCCGGTTACACGAGCAGCCTGACATGACACGAGGTACAGCAAGTAGCTTCCATTCAATATAGGTCCTTCCTTACCTCACATTCGAATCAGGATTGGCTCAGCTTGAGAAGAGCCTTAGCCAGCAAGATGGCGACGAAGCTATTCATCGCGTGCACTCATATGCCAAGACACTCATTCAGGATGCTCGGAGCATATACAATCTTATGATCACAAGAGGGCTCCACAGATCAAAACATCCGTGCTTCATTGAATGCGCCACTGAGTTCGCCGATCTGGTGAATCGCCTCTTCACCAACAAAAACGATGAAAGAGAAGTGAACGTAGACACGAGGAGATCATCACCACGAAGCTATACTCGCAAACGGAAGCAACTGTGTCTTGACGCGCTCCAAATAGGCGCTGACCTGCGCTTCGCTCTCGCTATGCAGTCCTCCGGCGAGCTCAGGGCCGAACAGTTTCAGCAAGGCCAACAGATGGTATCGTAGGCAAATCCTGATCGATCGGATGATACTAACATTGGTGCCTCAGATCCGCGCTCTGCTCTCCGAAGAGCCCGAGCGAGCAGAGGACCTCCTTGATGATTGTAGTGGATGTCTCCGTAGGTACCACGCGCAGCTCCCATGGTTCTCCTGAAAATCCTGCCATTTGATGTATGCTGTGTTGTGGTCATCAGATATAAAAAGATACTGGCAGAGTGGAACGCCGTGCATTTGCGCCACCGTGATGAGACTGAGTACATCGAGCTTCGGCTTCGTGCCGCCTTGGACGTAATGTCCAGCGCTGGTACTGCCGCGGCGGTGATGAATCGTAGCCTCTATTCTGATACATGACCACCACAGGCGAACTTGTTGGCCTACGGGCAGAATTGGAGAAGAAGCTGCAAGAAGTGGAGCACCAGGCCTCACTTGATGCTGCTGCCACGGCGGCGGCAGTTCCAGCAGGCCAGCCATCACCGCCATCACAGCCATCACCGCCATGGTGATATAGGCAGCTGATTGCGCTAAAGAATCTGCAGTGCAGAAGACATTTACATCCCAACTGTGCGTCTCCATGGAGCCCATCCAAGCGACGTGATTTTCCTTCGTTACGCGCTTGGCGGTAACCGGTGGTGAGAGTATATTGAATGGAAACAAACCAGAGCTCTAGCGCCGCCTGTAGAAGTCATAGAGCTTCTTGGAACCTACGATCACGGCCACACCCACCAGCGCGCCAGCAAGGATAACGGGCAGGTTGATCGTAGAGAGCCAGCTGCTGTCTTCACTCGGCCTGGACACCTGGAGTTGGGTGTGGATCCCACATCAGCAAAGGTCTCTTTGATTTGCATTCCCGCTCTACCGTACCGTCTGCGGCGTGGGAGAAGTACGGGATGTCGGAGTGGAGACGGGAGTGGGAGACACGGTAGCAGGGGCCTTGGTCGCAGGGACTGCTGCTGGCTGGGAGAGGGCAGGACCAAAGGAGGAGGAAGACGATGAGGAAGAGCTCTTGTCGAATCCAGCTGCCTGTGATGCACGACGAGAAGATCGATATGAGATATGTGTGTGTATATCAATAAGATGGAGAAACAAAGATCAGAGCAGAGGGCAGAATCGTTTATTGATATCCCATACACGCCACACGCAGCCATGAAGACTAGTGCATGTTAGGACGCAGCGGGGGAGGATCTAGTTCACCTTTTCAAAGTAGTTGAGCGAGGCCTTCGGGTCAGGCTTCATGGTGGCCGCGCCTGGGGTCCAGTTTACAGGACAGACCTGCAGCGTGTGCTGTGCTGTTAGGGACCAAACAAAAGCCTTAGCAGCAGGGAGAAGGGTACCTCGCCATGCTCGTCAACATATTGGAAAGCCTTGACAAGACGCAAAACCTCATCCACATTACGACCAACAGGACAGTCATTCTTGGTGATTTGCACTACCACACCTACGCGGATAAATACAATGTCAGCGCAAGTTGTTGTTTAGATTGGATAAGCTGGCACCTTCGGGATTAATGATGAAGAGCCCCCTAATGGTGTGGCCGGCACCCTCAATGAGGACATCGTAGTCTCTAAAGATTGCTCGGGCGGTTAGCGAATGAGAATGGTAGAAAGATAGGGAGTGACAGTACCTGGCCATCTTCTGGCGGAGGTCAGAGATAAGCGGGTAGTTGAGGGCACCGCCAAGACCGCCGTTCTTGCGAGGAGTGTTAAGCCAGGCAAGATGCGTATAGGTGCTGTCCACAGAAGCACCAAGCACCTAAAAGACCAGTGGTTATTAAAACGTGGAACAGAACTGGAAGAGCCCACACAAGTTACTGTACCACGGTGTTGATTGCCTCGAACTCCTTGATGCGGTCAGAGAAGGCCAGCAACTCCGTAGGACATACGAACGTGAAGTCGAGAGGATAGAAGAACAACACCACGTACTTGCCTAATAGCAAAGTAAGCCAGAGAATTCAAAAACCTCACCACACTCAAGCGACCGTTGCGTACCCTTGTAGTCGGACAGATTCACACTCTTGAAGTCCTGACCAACCACGGCATCCTCCTGGAAATGGGGCGCAGGGAATCCCACACTCGCAACGTTGAGCTTCTTCCTGATGAAGGAGAAGGTCTGCTCCCAAGCCTCGTCGATGATGGCCTACCAAGCAACATTTAGTACTCTTGCAAGTCATAACATAAGGGCATAAATCTTGATGTACCTGAGGAGAACCATGAATGGGGTTGACAAAGCCATGGGGCACTCCCTTGTGCACGATAATCTCATGGTCGACGCCGCCAGCCTTCAGCTTCTCCTCCAATGCGCGGACAGCCTAGACATGAAAGGTGAGCTACTGTTCTTGGACTACAGCCAGTGTGGAACGAACCGCAGGATCGGTAAATCCTACGATGTCATCGAGCTCAGCGAAATGCCCCAGCACAGGAACGGTAATCTTGGAGACGTCGGCCAGCTGCGCCGGCGGGATTCCGTAATATGGGATTACTATTTGTTCGAAGTTGAATTAGCTACCGAATACAATGACCAAAGAATGAGATCGTACCAGCATCGACCTCAGGAACAAGCGCAGCACTGGCGAGTGCGACTGCACCTCCCATGCAGAAGCCAATGACGACGACCTTGCGCGAGCCCGTGGCCTTGAGATACTGCACAGCTCCTCGAATGTCCTAGAAACGAGTTTCAATCAAATCCATTTCCGTTATGGTAACGGGAGAACTTCAGAACGTACCTGCACTGCTCCCTGCCAGTCGAGGCCGTCCATCAGATGGCCAGCGTGCTCGCGATCAAGGGCAACTTTGCCACGGTACAGATCTGGAACCAAAGCGCGGAAGCCCTTCGACGCTACGAACTTGCCAACATCGGCGATCTGCGCAAAAGAAACAACAGCACGCCGTTCGTGAATGAGTGAATGCTGTGTAAGTGGTCTCGTCGTTCATCGCTGCCGTCTCACGAAACCGCCACACATGTGTGGGTACTCGCGGAGAGGTACCTGCTGGTTGATACCCCACCACTCCTGAATGATCACTACACCGACACCAAGGTAATCTGTAACCGCAACACACGTAGCCGCAGGTCCGGTCAGTCGGAGTTATTCACGAGTTCAAATTCAATTTTAGAGTTAATTTCGATTTTGTCCTTATTTAGATATTAATAAAAAGACAAATCTAATAAAATATAGAATCTCGAAAAATAAAAATAAGGCGTGACTCTTACCCTCGTGACCAAACACGTAGCCGGGGCACTCGGTCCAGTCGCTAGGACGGATGAAGTGGATCTTGTTGTCCTCCTCTCCCTCGTAGGGCGTCAGTTCATGATCGGCCATTTTTCTGTCTGCGCCTAGATAGATTAGTTAGATGGAAATGAATATACAGAGTTAATTATTGGGAAACTGAGTGTTCCCATTAAATAAAATACTATTTTAGTGCTGGGGAAGGAAAGAGGACATAAATCGGAATATAAATCAATCATGTACCAGTGAATTATTATCCCTGTTTAGGTTGCTGCCAGGGAGTGTCAAAACAACAGAAAAGAACGCCTGCGTGACGTCAGCATGTATGCCTGACATACCTGCAAAAAAGAAAATAAAAGAAAATATTTTCCCACATATTGCAAATTCTCAAATGTTTGGTGATTTCCGAAACAAAATTTGGATATTGTGTGTTGGAAAGCGTCACATAGAGAAGACGAACCAACAAGGAAGGAATGGAGGACGAGAAAGTGGTCGTTGCCAGGCGAGAGGGGCAGGTCCTCTACAAGGGGACCATCCTCAAGTCCGACCACTGGCTCAGCGGGCACCAGAAAAGTCCCGTCCCCTTCCGCCTCTCCGGCGCCCCGAACTTTCGCACTGTACTTTAGTCCTCCATTTTCGTTTTTATTTAATATTTGGCTATATTTGTCAATAATTAAACATTAATCTAAAAAAGGAAAATTACAATAAAAATCAATTTCACGATTATAATTGGACGCTGATGATTGGAGGAAAATGGCCGTGTGCACACAGGTCCCGGCGTTGCCGGTGTCGGGCGTGGCGCAGCCGTCGGTGTACGGCATTCGTGCCGTGCTCAATGGCCTCATCGGCCGCAAGCAGGTGGAGCAGGTCGTGTGGTGCAATCTGCGCGAGGAGCCCGTCATTTACATCAACGGACGTCCATTCGTTCTGCGTGAGTACGAGCATCCGTTGATGAACCTCACCTCGTATGCAGGTACGCGCATATCTGCTCACGTGGCTGGGCCAGAGCGGTGCATTCACATGTACTAACGAAGGTCCTGTGCCATCAACGTTGTTTGAATCGGTGGATCAGGGATGAGCCTGAGCAACCTTGAGGACATGGAAGAGAGGCTGAAGGGCGACATCCTGGCCGAGGCATCACGATATCAGGGTAATGTTCTTGTTCACGATGAACTGAATGATGAGGTCAGTACCCGTTATCCATTACTGCGCTTGCTCCATTGATCTTGCCCATGAAGTTTTTGACCATCACGAACAAGCAGACTGCATGTCCGATGTGGGAAGCCATATCTCCGGAGAGTGTGAAGACTCCCAAGGAGGCATTCTTCGGGCTTCAGGATGAAGGATACAGAGTGCGCAATACATACACTCCTGCATTTGTTAGAGCTTTATCTTTCTCATGCTTCTATGTATTTGAAGGTCAGCTACTGGCGTATACCGATCAATGCTGAACACTGCCCCAGCCACGAGGCGATAGATGAATTCGTCAAGATGACCTCATCGATCGACGACCAGACCCACTTTGTGTTCAACTGTCAAATGGGTACCATTCTTCTCTCAGGCTCAGTCAGCTGCGTAGAATCTAAAATCCTAAGCTTATGGACGCGCGTGTGGACGTGAAAAGGGCGAGGCAGGTCGACCATGTGCATGGTGATGGCTTCGCTCATGTTCATGTGGTGCAAGCTCGTCAACAAGCAATTGCCTTACGTACGAGAAGACGACGAGGGAAGCTCAACCGATCTGCGCAGCAGTAGCGAACGGAATTCCCGTGTCCGCAAGACGCCAGCCAAGATTCAAAGCTACGACCGTTTCCTCTCTCATCTCGAGGCTGCCAAGTGGAAAAGGGTTACGGCCAGGTGCTCATTCATACTATGTCGCTCAGCATAGTATACTTTTTGCTAACAGATCCGCATCTGCTCTTGTCTAGGACAACGGATGGGGACGGTCTTGTCTCCTTCCGCAATGGAGACTATCGGCCCGTCATGGATCTCGTTCGCACGTTGAAATACGGATACCAAACCAAGCGCGAGGTACTCACTAAGACGACACGCCCCAACTCAGTTTGTGTTCGTCATCACACCTGACTTCCGTTTGCCATCTCAGGTGGATTTGGCTATCGACGTGTGCGAGCTGCTGCAGAACCTTCGTGAGGTGGTCTTGGATTTCAAGATTCGGTACCAGGCTGTGTTGTACTGGTGTTTGCTACCCGTCCTCATTCTGATCTGTTTCATCAAAGATATGAACAAACACGTCTGCCAGAGGAGAGCGAGATCTATTTGACTCAAGCCACCGCACTGTTGGAGCGCTATGTCTACTTGATCGTCTTCAACGCCTATCTCTCCGAACAAGCGCCGCTACATTTCCCTGTCACCTTCAGCGCGTGGTTTGCTGGTCGCGAGGAGATCCAGAACATCCTCGCACAGATTAAGGCTCTTCCGGACATGTCGTTGCGCCTTCCCAACCGGCTGCCAGTGACCCAAGAAGGTAAGGCGAAGGAGTCCACGGGAGACGTGGAGGACGCTGATCCTGGCAATGATGAAGAGGAAATCCGGACGTTGAGCTCGGAAAACTCTCTGGACAACTCTGGAGACGACGTCGTGCGGCGTCGCAAAGGAAACGTTCTTAGCAAGAACATGATTATCAAGGCCGACCTCTACCAGTATACTCACCTCAAATATGATAAAACGAAGCTAGAAGAGGCAGGTCCTGTACGTGACTTCAATCCGTTTCGATCATCTCGGAACTATGCATTCCTCACGTCTATCGTCAATATTAGGATGTGTATAACTTTCACACAGCGCAAGGTTACGAGCACATACACGGCGTAGGGCAGACCAGCGTGCAGGGAACTCGCCAAGTGCTTTCGTACCTGGTTAATCGAGAAAACGCGAAGAGCGAGTACGAAAACCATCGTCTTTACTGAGTATTGTAGGTATGTGTGCTGATGTTTCTGCAGGGACAAGGAGGTCGATGTTGTGTGGATCAACCTGCGCGAGGAGCCGATCATTTACATCAACTCGGCACCCTACGTGCTTCGGTACATGCTGTTACTGCCGAGTTGCAGCATTTTCCCCTTTTGACCAAAGGTTTTCACATTGCTTCAGAGACTCGGAACATCCATTTAGCAACCTCGGAAGCTTCGAAGGCATCGCACCAGACAATCTGGAAGAGATGGAGCAGCGATTGAAAGAGGATCTTCTTCAGGAATGCGCTATCTACGGTGGCAAAATTCTCGTACATGATGAAACAGATCTGCAGCAGGTAATTCGAAAGGATCTGTGCTTTTTCATCCGATATCTCGTCAACTTATTCTGCCTTCAATTCAGGTCGTCTCTTCATGGCTAGTGGTGAACGTGGACAGTGTCACTGGTCAGCCGGCGATTGAAACAACAAACGAGGTACCGGAGACCTCACTTCCCTATCTTCAGAGAGGGGACACAAAGATCTCACACTATGGCTCGTAGGTGTTTGCCAAGGTCTCGCCTTCCCCTTCTAAATGCATCATGAAGAACTTGCGTTCAGTGAGCTACTATCGCATTCCTGTAACTCCCGAACGGTAAGTTGGCCATCTCAAAGGTCAATCGATGTTTCGTTTGACTCATTCTCATCTCTTCTGATTCAGATCACCTGAAGAGAAAGACTACAACGAGTTTACGAAAGTGCTGTTCACAGCGCCAGATGATGCCCATATCGTGTTCAATTGCCAGCAAGGGGTACTTCGTTTTTTTTTCGTGCTCATCATTTTCGGAGACTTACCAAGCACCGATGTTGAAGGGAGGTCGTTCCTCTGTCGGCATGGTGGCTGCAGTGCTTGTTGAAATGTGGAAGGATATTAAGAGCAAATCGCTTCCGTTTGCTCCCGGCTTCCTTCCGGGAGCAACGCGTGATCGTCGTGGCGAGTATGCTGCCATCATGGGTCTTGTCCGCATCCTGAATCAAGGTACAAGGGTTCTCCCAACCTCAAGACTCATTAACAATGCTAAAAGATACTTCTCCAATACTGCAGGTCAGCTGTTGAAACAGCAACTGGATGTGGCGATCGACTGCTGCTCTACTCTTACCAATGTATGTTAGTAGCCCTTTGATCAACACGAATGCTCATAGTCCCGAACTCACGCCTTTCGTCAGGTTCGGGACGTGGTAGCGGACATGATCCTTGAGAAAAAATCTACCGATGACCGTACACAGCAGGAAAGCTTCGAAAGGATGTGCTCCAACTATCTCGAACGCTACTTCTATCTCCTTGTCTTCAATAGTTATCTATCCTCGCAACAGGCCGCTGGCACGCCGACCCTTGTCTTCACCGAGTGGATCAAGACGAAGAGCGAGATCGCCACGCTCCTTCATCAGATGCACTCCAATCCACAGCAAGCCCTCAAGATTCTTCATTTCACAGAGCCAGCTATTCCTAGCGGAATTGAAGAGGAGAAAGAGAAAATGGAAGTTGATGAGAACCTACGACGCGAAAACGAAGCCAAGAGAGTCATCAACGAGCGAGAGGGCGATGTGCTAGTGACTGGTACCATTCTCAAAGCAGACCACTTCCCCGGCTGTCAGAGGAAGGGTACAGATGCCTTCTCCACGCTTCGCCAGTTGTGCAGTTTCTTTGTCTGACAATTCTGATTACCAGGTCTGCTCCCCAGACTTACTGGTGCGCCAAACTTCCGTCGCGTCGAGGGCATCGATGTCAATGTGTACGGTGTGGCGCAGTGTACGATAGAAGGTATGAATGATGACTTTTGATTCGTTTGTTGCACGTCCGTGCCTGAGTTACTGTTGTTCCAACATCATCTAGGCGTTCTCAACGTTTTGGAGCATCTCAAAACTCAGCCGCTGAGGCCGGCCTCACTCACGAGTGCCTCCGGCGAGGCTCCATCCAGACCGCCTACTGTATTATGGACGAACTTGCGTGAGGGTACCCAGATCCACACTGAGAAAGCTTATCACTTGTGCTCACTGCACTCCTGCGATAGAGCCCATCATCTACGTAAACAATCGCCCGTTTGTAGTACGACAGCAAGATTGTCCATTCGCCAATCTTGAGATCACGGGTATAGAGCCTGAGGAGGTAGAGGCGATGGAACAGCGACTTAAAGCCGATGTACTGCAAGTACGATGATTGCTAATCTTTCCTACGGCACAGTGAGGATTTAACGTTTCATTTCAGGACGCTGCAAAGTACAATGGCCGAATATTGATACACGAGGAGAGTGATGATGGCCGCCTTGTTGGAAACTGGGAAGAGGTACCTGTGAAGCTGCTGCAGAAAGTTGAAAGCTGATACTGACTCACTTGTCCTTAGGTCAGCGTGAACACAGTTTTGACGCTACAAGAAGTATACGAGAATGTCAAGAAGAGTGGATCCAGCGTGGAGTACAAGCGCATCCCCATTACCGATGAGAGGTATTCTTCAACGATCATTCGTTCGATGCCTATGACATGTTGACTTACGACAAATGCAGGGCGCCGGAAGAAAAGGATTTCAACGAGCTTCTCAAGCGACTCAGGCTCGTTACTGCCTATGACCATGTAGTTTTCAACTGTCAAATGGGTACACCATTTTGTCGAACAACAGCAAGTTTGCTCGCAACTCTGATCCTGACCTTTCTCTATCTAGGTCGAGGACGCACGACTACGGGTATGGTGGTTGCCTGCATGGGGGCCGTACACCGTTATCCTGAGCTGATGCCTCCCCCACAGTACGAATATCCCACATCGCTAATCGAGTAGAATTGTTCAACTTATCTTTATGCAATCACAGAGAAGTACCCTCGCACCTTGAGCACGAGACACATCGCGGAGTTGCACCTGCACTGCGGGGCCACATGCGCCGTTCCTCGCTGACATCTCCAGTAAAGAAGGATCTTGGCATAAGCTATCACAATGGTGATTACAAGGTAAGAAACTGGGCCACCCTGTGTGCATGTGGCAATTCCATTTATATCTTATTCCAGATCATCCTCCGCCTTATACGTGTTATCAACAACGGAGCGGAGATCAAGAGAAGGACTGATGTAGCCATCGACTCTTGCTCGGTAATGCAGAATCTGCGTCACGCTATCAAGGAATACAAGGGCAAGGCAGAGGAGGCCTAGTACGTATCGACCAAACATGATAAAGCTTTACAGTATTAACCTCCCATTGCGACAGCGAGCATGGCAACCAGGCGCTTTACCGAGCCAACCACGAGCGCGCCATTGCATACCTTGATGTACAGAGCACCCCGCACCTTGTTATGTCGCTTGTGCAAGTGCACTCATTTCCTCCATTACAGAGGTATTATTACCTGATCGCGTTCAATGCCTACCTGAGCGAGGCCGATACGCTGACCACAGGATTCGACGCGTGGATGAACGAGCGCAAGGAGCTCAGGTCGCTGCTCAAAGACATATCCCTCGACTGACCGACATATTTTAAATATTCTACGTTTCCGAGGTACCCGACAATCGGGCATTGCCACGTCAGCAGGAGATTACTATCATTTTCCGGAACTTCCCGCACCTCTTCGCGAAGGAAGACCCACTTACCCCGGTAGGCGCCGCTGCTGCGTAATTGCCCGGCCCTGTCGGCGTTTGTTGCGTGTGGGCGGGAAGAAGAGTCCTACCACCAGTGCTCACCTTGAAATTTAAGTCATCTCTCTTTGTCTCCTACCTCCTACCTACTACCTTCACAACAACACTTGAGCACTCTGTTCAGCTCGTGGTCTGTTTTCAGAACAGATCAGATATAGCCGCCAAAAGGGAAAGTGAACTCCGAGCTTCAACGTGTTCCCCTGGACACTCCACTTCACCTCCCTATCTGACTACTTGACCTGCAACCTGGGAGTCTGTGTCTGAGACACCTTCCTTCACCACCCTCCACACCTTACACCTTGGCTTCTTCCTCTTCTTCTTTCTTCTACACTTTGCACACAGCACCTACGCTTACTCACTTCGTGTAGAGCCTCATTTCTAGGAATTTGTACACAAGGTAGGTCATCTTCTAAATATCGATTTTTTATTTTATTTGATATGACATCAGCATAGAGATTTGATCAGCTTTAGTAATCTTTTGTTCGAATTTATTCAAGATGTAAAATTATTTTAACAAGATTTGTCACGCTACGCGAATTTTGGTGACTGGCATCTCAATTGATTTTGCCTCTAGCAGAACTGAACATGACTAGCAAGATGCTCTCGACGACATCAACACAGTTGTCCACCCCTGCTCGTGCCCATACGGCCCCACCCGCGGACGATGAAAAAGTACACTTCTCATCGATTGAGGAGGCCGTGTCTGCCATGCACGAGGGACGTATGGTGGTGGTGATGGACGACGAGGACCGCGAGAACGAAGGGGATCTGGTGCTGGCGGCCTGCCACGCCACGGCCGAGCGGCTGGCGTTCATGCTGCGCCACACCACAGGCATCATCTGCGCGCCCATGCCCGAGAGCAGGGCCGATGCGCTGCGGCTGCAGCCGATGGTGGACACCAACACTTGTCCCAAGGGGACAGCGTTCACAGTCACAGTCGATGCGCGCCACGGGACGACCACGGGCGTGAGCGCAGCTGATCGTGCTGCGACCTTCCGTGCGCTGGCTGATCCGAACGTGACGGTACCCGAGAATCCGGCCTCTGAGGAAGACGATCCGTTCATCAGGCCTGGCCATGTGTTCCCTCTGCGAGCGCGTGCTGGTGGCGTACGTACAAGACGCGGCCACACCGAAGCTTCGGTGGATCTGTGCGAGCTGGCGGGCATCAACCCGCCTGTTGGTACGCTTGCACAGAGCACTTAACCTGCAGCGAAGGTAACTATATTCACTACTTACTTGCAGGCGTCATTGGTGAGATTATGGATCATGAAACGGGCGAGATGAAGAGGCTTCATGGTTGCTATGAGCTGGCACGGCGCCATACTCTCCCTATCATCACAGTCGAGCAGCTGGTGCAGTATCTCGACCGTCGGGATGCCGAGGCGAAGGCGAGCGCAGAGGAGGTGCATGTGGTGGCTGAGTGTACCGTGCCGATCGAGCGGAGCGGTCTATATCTTGGCCAGTGGCAGATGAAGGTCTACTCCGGTGCGAATGGTAAACACGACGAACCACACACGCACATCATCGCCCTTGTCAAGGGTGACGTGAAGCATGGGCGAAGTGTGCTCGCTCGGATACACAGCGAGGTAAGCATCAGCCGTATCTACTAATAGATGGCAAGTTACTGATAATCTTTTCTTGCAGTGTTTCACAGGCAACACCATCGGAAGCATGCGCTGCGATTGTAATGATCAGCTCACCGAAGCCCTGAAGATGGTAGCAAAGGAGGGCCAGGGTGTGGTCCTCTACGTCCAGGGCCACGAAGGCCGCGGAATCGGTTTGGTAAATAAGATCAAGGCCTACCAGCTGCAGACTGAGAAGCACCTCAATACGTACGAAGCGAACGAAGCGCTTGGCCTACCTATCGACGAACGAACCTACGAGACTCCTCGTGCAATTTTCGCTCACCTGGGCATCGAAAGCCTGCGCTTGATCACCAACAACCCATCAAAGACTTACGCGCTAGGAGACATGGTTGTGGACACTGTGCCTCTACTTTCGGCTGTGAACGAGCATAACGCTGGCTATCTCAAGGCGAAACGCGAGATGGAGAAGCAAATGGGCCAAACTAAAGATGTTGGCCACAAGCAACTCAAGAAGTCGATCAAGAGTATCCTTGATGAGCACCCCATCGCTACTACACCGACGGAGGAGACTTTGTCTTTCAACGCCTACTCGCCATCAGTCCCAACAGTACGTGTATCCTCTCCTGCTAAGTATGGGCTTGTGACTGACGAGCCTTCTCCTTGCAGGGCACTGGGTGCTCGATAGAGACATCGCACATCACCAAGGAGATGCCGCTCACAATTCCCGATCACGTGGACACTTCCAAGCTCAAGATCGGTATCGTTCGTACCCTCTGGAACGAGAGTCTCGTAGGCCCTCTTGTACGTTCATAATTTCCGATTGCCTGAGTACAACCGTAAAGCTCATTCTTGCTCTGTAGACGCAAGGTTGTCGAAAGGGACTTGCATCAGCAGGAGTTCCAGAGAAGAACATCATAGAAGTGGGCGTTCCCGGATCATTTGAGCTTCCCTACGCTGCACTCAGCCTTGCTCAATCGGGCAAGGTAGACGCAGTGGTGGCCCTGGGAGTGTTGATCAAGGGAGAGACAGCTCACTTTGAAAATATATCTGCTGCTTGTGCAAATGGCCTGATGGAGGCTGGTCTCAAGTCCGGCATCCCAGTGCTTTACGGAGTGCTCAACTGCTACACAACTGAACAGGCCAAGGCTAGGTAAGACAGTTGCGTTTCTGCACTTCTGTTTAGGGACAATATCTCACCAGTTCACGCGTATGCATCGGCACAGGTGTCTCGCTCCAAGTGAGTTACCCATGTCCCTGGGCTTGTCGGCTGTGCGTATGGCTGCCCTCAAGACGAACGCTCTATGAGCTCGGCCGAGACAACTGTACTTAGCTTTCATCCAGTGTATAAATTGTTTGCCCATGTGTACAATCCATCTTGCAACCTTCATCCGGCCACGAAGAGGGTTATCAGCCGGGTCCTTGTGGTCGTCAACCTCACCTCTCATGGGAAGGGAAAAGGAAAACGGAAAGAAAAACATGAGGAAATGACAAAGAAAAACATTTCTCTCAGCATTTCTTTTATTTACGGAATTTCTTTTACGGATTTCGCCACAACAAAGCAAAGGACGAGGAATGGACAAAGCACCCGGTCACCATCATCACTTGGGTGGGAAGGGAGTGGTGGGGAACACACCCAGCGACCTTCTTAGCTCAGATGAGGTGGTTTATGGTGTCTCGGGTGGTGGTGATGGCGGCGCGACGACTCACTTGGTTCCGCTGATGACGCGGTTGCGGGAGGCCGGGCGGCTGCCGCGTCTGATCGCGTTCGACCTGGACTATACCCTATGGAGCTGCTACTGCGAGTGCCACCACCCGCCCTACTCCCTCACCTCTCCCTCCTCCGGTGCCGCTGGTCCTCGTGCATCCGAAGGAAGCCGCCATCATGCCGTAGCATACGACAGCCGCGGGTCGGCCGTCCGTCTCTACGCCGACGTCCGCCACATTCTTCACATTTTAGCGGTGAGTAACTCTCTGAAAATATATATTTATTTTATTTTTATTCCTAAAATAGAATTGATTTTGATTTTTCATTGAATTGTTCTGATTTTTGTGACATTGTTAGAGTGGAGAAACAGAGCAACAGAAGGATGACCACAGAGAACTGACTCTCGCGGTGGTCTCGCGCACACCGGCGCCACACCATGCCACACAGCTGTTGACAACGCTGGGGATGATGCACAGGTACCTGTTGCGTCGCATTCCTGATGACTGTGAAGGAGATCATTCTCTAACCATCCAGGTGCAACTTGTTTTGGGGGTTCATGATGAGCAGCTTCCATCACCATCAGATCTATCCAGGGAGCAAGAAGATGCACTTCAGTCGCATTCAGAAGAAGACGGGACTGGCCTTCGAGGACATGCTCTTCTTTGATGACGGTACCAACCTTGGTCGTGGATGGATTGCCTTGCAACGTGCATGACACGGGCGTGATATGTATGTAGAGAAGCGCAACATTCGCGAAGTGGGAGGTATGGGTGTGACGGCTGTGCTGGTGGAAGATGGACTCACTTTGGACGTGTTCTTGCAAGGTACCGTGACTCACTCCCTGTCGGCAGTAGGAACTTGCCCAGACGATCTTATCTTGACCTACTTGGTGCAGGGCTGAACATGCACGCAGAACGAAAGGCGCCCGACCAACGTTGCCACAATGCGTGAGTGGATGCATGAGATGCCTGCTGCTATCGCACATGATGCACGTTTTCGCTCTTCCTGGAATAAATTTGGGGAAGCAATATAACTTGTGTACAGCTTACACTATGAAGAAAGGAGCAACAGCAGCAGAAGGGGCTGTTGTGCATCACCACGACCACCAGGCGGAGGGGAATGAGGGCGGGACAGAAGAGTGTGTGACGGATGTTTTGTCAGAGGAGCTCCTGCTGGGCATCTTCCGCATGACCGCCTTTCCCAGGTCAAACGAGCGCTACTCCGCGGTCATTGGTACCCTTTAGCTTTTCTATTTCTTCCTTTTTATACAAATAAAATATAAAAATAATATATTTAGATACATGCAACCATTCTCGGAGTTAACTGTCCTTTTGGTCCGAAAGTATCTAACTTGGATGTGTTGTGTTTTGTGAGACAGAGGGAGCACAGCACATGGGCCGGATGTCTTGTGTGTGCCGCAAGTGGCGGCGCGTGCTGTGTGATGAGTCGCTCTGGAGATACTCCATGCGAAGCTCCTTGGCGGTCAGCTTCATCCGCGATGGACGGAGAGGCTCCCCTCCAGCGCACCGACTGACTCAGACTCCTCAGCCGATGAATCTTCAACAGAGGATGACGATTTGGAGCCATCACCACCCAAGCAAGTCAGCGATAGTACCGCCAGTGCGCTCTCTGATCCGGATCTCACGTGGCGCACCGCTGTATTGGTCAAGATGAAGGAGGTGGCAGCGTGCCTGAAGTGGCGCAAGCACCGAGCCTTTCAATACTTGGACCTTGATGAACGTGACAAGCATAGAACGGAAGCGCAGTTAGGTCTGGAGCAGGCGGTGCTGCTCGGTTGCGATCGATTGGTGGATCACCTGATCAAGTACATCGGAATGGAGGATGATTTCCAATTGTTCTGCTGGATGTTCGTGTTGATTCTCGCTTGCAAAGGACGGGCTATCAACATCGTCAAGGTTACCCTCCCTAACCTGACCATGCCACACAGTATCTGTTTGTCTGACTTGAGGATGTTTGTTGTGGTGCAGAGAGCGTTGGACTACCTTGATCCGTGCTACGGGGGCGTGCGAAGGGCTGACTTCTTTGGAGGGCGAAAGCGGCCAACCTATGATGGCCAAGCGATCGCCGTGGCGGTCAAAGTGGGGGACTTGGCAATCCTCAAGCTACTCCTCCAAAACCGCTTTGTTAAACGCGCCAGATGGACCGTGTGGCACAACGCCACCGTGCAAGCCGCAATGGTAGGTCTGTCGTGATCTTCAGGGGTCCTTGCTTTCCCTTGTGCCACAAGAAACTGAGCTTGCATCCATCAGGTCGGGCGCCTGGCTGTATTCAAGTACATCTGGAAGACGGAGGCGCCCTGTAATGACTACTTTATGGAGACGGCGCACGAAGTGATGTGTATTGCCACCAAACTGAACCATGATCAGGTGATTGAGTACTTGGCCTCTGCCACTCCTCGCATTAGGTATTCGATCAGCCTTGGTTCATCTACGTCGACATGTGGTAACGTGCTCACATCGTGGTCATCACTGTCTCTCTCAGTCCTCCGACCTGTGCCTTCTGGGTGGCCGCGGAGGATGGGAAGGAGGAGATGATACGCCGCCTGTTCGAGCTCGGCTTCACACCACAATACAGCACTTTAGATACAGCCACGTACATCGGCGCGGCGCTACGCTCCCCGAAGTTCACTACCACAATCGCAGACAAGGTCGCCAGGGGTACGCTTGACCTCTTTTCCGTGTTGTGCCTTCATTTAGGGGCTCATTCATCATTCATCCTTGTGGCGGACGATATAGCCGGACTGGCGCCGCTCAGTTGGACAGTGTTCACTGAGAATCCACGCATCATCGCTGGCGATGTCGAGCTCTGTAGGCTGATGGTGGCGAGAGGCTGCAACATCAATGTGCTGAGCCAGATACCGGCCATGAATGCATCAGGCACTCCACTTCACTTTGCAGGTTTGTACCATCTGCCTCCTCCACTATGTCAACCTTCCTTACATCACCCCCATCACAGTGTTCACTCAAAATGAAGCACATGTGGAATGCCTACTGCGGGGAGGCGCGATGGCCGACTTCGAGAGCGAGAAGGTCCAGTCGGCGATAAGCCTGGCTGGCCAGTTGGGAAACCAAAGGATCCTCACTCTTCTCCAGCGACCCGCCTCCTTTTGGCAACAACCAGATGACGCAAGAGGAGCAAAGAGGTCACGAGAGGAGGATCGGGACGGAGAGGATCCAGCGAAGTATACGTCTGATGCACGGCAAGAAGACACTCCAACAGACGCAAGGAAGAGAGGAAAAACATCACCTGTTCCCGATGACCCCTTCCATCAGGAAGTTCCGCTCAATGGCGAGAGTTTGTAAACCGGAAGAGCGACACGAGCTGATGGTTACCTTGATCTAGCGCGGAACAAGTCAGCGGGCGATGCTTTAACTTTGGGTTGATGCTTGCCTCTCTTGCTGCGCGGCGGAGTAGAGTCGTTTCTGAACGTCAATGGAGCTCTCCTGTTTCATCAGCTCTCGCAGTAGCATCGTGGCGTAGGACGAGGACTTGAGCGAGAAAGATACCTCGACCGCTCTGTATTTCCCTACAAAGAAAGAAGATAGTTATGCGTAAGTCAGGAAACTGGACAACACACGGAGAGTGCAGGTGAACCCGTGGTTGGTCGCGGCAGTGGCGGCTTGCCTTCAAGCCTGTCTCGATCAGTCTGCAGGAGATCAGCCGATGGATCATCAAAGTAGATGATATCCCTGATCATGAACAGTTGTGAGCAGAACAGAATGATAAGTGAGGCCAAAGGGTCGAACCAAGTGAGATCATGGGGTCTAGCCAGGAGAGGACGGTAGCTCCCGGGCAGACGAAAGTCGCGAACCTGGAAGAATAGGTTGATAATGTGCAAACAAGTGTAAGAAACCAGGAAACGGAGAAGGTACCTTGTGCTGAAAGGATTCTTGTGTAAGACCGTGCTCAGCCAGCACCGTGGTGTAGGCAGCGCCAATCTCATTTTCAGGGAACTTGACCTTATAGCCTGCATTCAACGCATGATCAGCGTTTGATGACAGGACATGCTGAACAAAGCGTTCAGTGTACCTGGTAGGGGCAGCACGACGTCATCGATCGTATAATTGGGAAGGTCTTCTTCCGTAAGAACCTTGACGTTCAACTTGGCTTCAGTGGTATCCTCCGACACCTCCTTCTCGTTTTCTTCTTCATCCATCTTGTCAACTTCTGCTTCATCGTCAATGGTCTCGACCGCGCTTGTGTCTTTATCTATAAAAGTGATCAGCGTTGCTCGCAGTGAGATGAAGCACGCTTCTTGACTAGCGCGAATGTATGTACCGTCGCCCAAGAGAACTAAGTCGCCAACCACCGGCTTATCCGCACCAAAGCGACGCACTCGCTCGGTTGCCATCAGGTTCCAGACATACGACTGAAAGCTGTGCGGGTAGAGCATGCGCAGATTGCGCGGGAGCTGACCCAATCAATGCGATATGAGACTTACTTTCTTTTGTAGATGCTCAGTACGGAAAGAGGTACCGTTTGGAAGGCAACAAGATGCTGAGACGGCCCCATTTTCTGATAGCCTTGCAAGAGCAGGCGTTCCACATGCAGCTGCTTCGGCAGCTTTCGCAGCGTACCTGCCGAAATGTCAACATCAATCGAACGCGTACGACAGAATCAAAGTGACACAACGGATGTACCGCCAATGTCGCCTGTCTCGGCCCAGTATCTGCGAGCCCTCTCGCATTCTTGATCCTCTGTACATACACAGTTTTTGAATAAAGATATCAGTCAAAAGGAGGAAGGCGGCTTACCGCCAGATCGTGGTTGCAGAATTAGAGTGTTGGCCTCCTTCCACTTGCCTTGCATCAGCAAGATGCCAATACGATGGGTAGCAACCGAGCTGGTTCCAAAGCGCTGTAGACCTGCGGAGAGATGCCATTCTCAAAATCCACGACACACGTGATGTGCACAACTAGATCCGGTTCAATACCGTAGTAATTGATGAAGCCGGTCTTCCTTAGCTCTAGAAGCGAGTCGTTGATGAGCTCTTCAGACGCTGACACCTCTCTGCCGGCGACATGTGTCAGTACATATTGCAGATCCTGGCTTTGTAGCATATTCAAGAGCAAAAAACGAGTGTGGAGTTACCGAAGGGCGATAGTGAAGCGGTTGCCCCAAAGGTCACCCAGACGGAGAGGTTCATTCACGTATCTGGGACCTAGTGGATAAGCTGCAGTGCTCAATTCGGCTTGGCCAAGCGGCATACGTACGAGAAGTTGCCCACGCGCAGGCCATAGAGCCTGGGATTCAGGCCGCGAAGCTGCTCAGCCTGCATCAATTTAGTAACGAGTGAGATGGATACATCCTCAGTGGTTTTCCCATGGGTGATATGAGAACACGTACGCGCGTACGGTAAATGGTCATGTACTGGGTCGTGACGCCACGCTTGTCCTTGGTGCCCGCATAGGTAAAGCGATTCGCACGTTTACTGCAACCCAGGAGAAGCGGTGAGCAGGAATGAAGACAAGAAGCAGACCGGGATTGATTCCTTCATACTTGGTGAACTTGGCGAGGAGTGTCACAGCAGCTGTGGTGTCCTTGTTCTCCTTGTAGAGCACGAACCTCAGATGGTTGCCCCAAGCGGAGGGCCACGGCCTACGACAAGTGTGAAAAACAAGTTGAGTTCAAAAGATAAGATCATGCATGCGACTGACCAAAAGGGTGGGGGTGTTGGGGCACGAATCGAACGTGCGCCTCCTTTGCACGGGTAGGGTTTTCAGAGCAGAGCGAGGGATCCCACGCGCGCCCCGGGCAACGCGCGCAGGAGGTCTCCGACAGAGTCTGCCGGACCCCCGCTCCCGAAGTGCTGACAGCAGAGAGTGAGTGGTGCAGTCACACCCTCACAATTGTGGGTGAGGTTTTTTGTTTTTTGATGTGTGGAGGGTCGTCCCCGCGTGCCAGCAGAGTTGGTGCTCTGCCGGCTGAACTTGACCCATCATCACCACGACTGTGACATCGGGTGTGTAGGGGGATGCGAAGCCAAAGAATTCACTCCGTCGTCATCAACACGACCAAGCTAAGCAGATGCAAAGGCGAGATTCCAAACTACTCCACCCAAACACCCCCAAGCCGTAACACGGCTTGCCGGTCGCTTTAAATGGCACACTTTTTCCGGCGCACCCAGTTATGGGATACGAAATAACTTAAACATGAAATTCGCAATTCATTTCGAAATTTTGAAATGAATTGCGAAAATTTTGGGCTTTGGAGGAACGTACCGTTGTCGCTGATGACTGTCCGCGTCGCTGCGGCCTGTTGTGGTTGCTGTACGGCTCCTCCGATCGGCGCGTCCAACTACCATCACCACGACGCCTTCCGCTTCGGTTTTGGTATCGAGGAAACCTTCGAAGTGCACTCGGAATGCCTTGTGCACCTCCGCTCGCTTGGCTTTGTCGGCATTCGGCGCAAGTTTGAGCTCCTTGCGCTCGACGCCAGGGTCTCCTCCTCGCCCGCTACCCCGTCCTCCCCGTCGGCCACGACCACCACGTCCTCCACGATTCCCACGACCTCGATCCGCGTCGGCATCCGCTGATCCCTCAGTCTGATTACGCTTCTCTCGCTGTTCGGTCTTGATCTGCTGGATCCACTCGAACACTCGCGCCATCTCCTCATCGCCCAGGAGCTTCGACAGTGACTCACGCGCATTACGCTCGGCCTGTTCTTCTTCCTTGGCCTTCCTCTCAGCTTCCTTTTGTTGTTCTCCCGCTTCTCGCCGTGCCTTCTCCTCAGCCGCTCGCTCCCGGGCCTCTTCATCCTCCGCAGTCGTGGTATCCTCCGGTTTCGCCTGTTCGGCTTGCAGTTCCTGTGGCTGTCGGTGCTGGCCTTCCTTCTGCTCAGTGGCCTCTGTCCCTTCATTGCCACCATTCTCGGTAGGGACGGTGTTGATGTCGGTGAGACGCACAACACTGCCATCGAGAGCCACCTCGTTCACTTGAAAGTCTGTAAACCTGCAGTGTCAATATACGGATCAGCCTGATCAGTCATCCATTCATTCTCTCATCAGCATCGCCATCCTCCTGAGTCTCGATTGTAAAGAGTATGTTTCTCTGATGCCCGTTGATCAACCAAATTCTAACTTAATTCGTTAACAATTAAGTTCATAAAATTTAAGATTAAAATTTAAGATATAAAATTAAGATATATCAACAATTATCTCAACTTTGTGAGGCAGTGGAGTTACGGCGCTGCCACTGATGTAGACGCACCGGTGTTTGACGACGCCGACCCAGGCAGCAGTGTGGCCGAGGAACGCCGTGATGCCAACTTCCTCCTCCCACGCGCTCACCTTGCCCTCTGTGCTCTTCTCCTTCTTCTTCTGCTGCTCCGCTCCTTCATGTTGTTCTTCTTCTTCTTCAGCTTCCTTTTCATCAGTGCCCACTGCTGTAGTGGCAGTGGCTCCGTCGTGATGAAGAGGGTTCGGACTTTGGTGGGCTCCACGGGGCCGTTTGAGCGGAGGAAGGCTGTCCTGCTGTTCTTCTTCCCTTCTTCCCTCCTCTCGTATTCTTGTCTCCATAACGTCACCTCCGGAGTCGACGGGCGCAGCAGTCGTCGTGCCGTCTTCCCCGTTCGCTGACTCTCGCGGCCTCTTATGGGTTGGAGTACCCCGGACGTCCTCCACTTCACCCTCTAGTGTCTCCATCTTCGCTGTTCTGTTTTGGTGTGCACGAATTTCTGAAATTGAAATTCGTTTCGAAATCATGAGTGATCGGAATTTAAGATATGTGACTCGCCTGTTTTAAAGGAAATTTGTTGCTTTTCACAATTTTATTTTTTAATATCGAAATATTGCATTATTCGAACAACTGTTGTTGGACGGCCACCGAAAGGAAAGAAAACACACATGGACCTACCGAGCGGGCCACGCCCCGGCGGGGTTGAAGGTACGAGTACCCCGAACACTCAGAGTGTTGAAGTAGCGGTGTGGTGGTCAACAATAAGATTCTAAATCATTTTTCCATTCATTGATTGTTCCGTAAGGTTGAAGATTTCTTTCATTTTACGAGTTAAATTAATTCAATCTTCTTGATGATAAAAAAAATTCGAAAAAATGGAAGATCGAAAAAAGCGAAAAGTTTAGTTATCGCTTTTCGATCTTTGCGAGTATAGTTTATTTTTGTTCCGGCCAATGAGGAAGGAGGAGACTGTGCCGCCTTTTCTTTTGTTGGGAACATACACGGGACGTGCTTGGGTCAGACTGACAGTGGTGGTGGGTGGCGTGATACACATGAACATGAATGCGCGTATGTATGCAGGCGGCGTGGAAGGTACAACCACAACTGCCAGTGCGGCTCCGGAGGCGACTGCGATAGCGGCCGAAAGCGAAAGGCAGAAGGAGCGGCTGGAGAAGGAGATACGAGCGATGAACGAACAGTTCGCGCAGCTCAAGTCGCTTCTCGACGTCGAGAGAAAGGCGCGAGTGGAGCAGGAGAAAGCGCGCAACGAGGCAGAGAGTGAGTTGAAGGACATGCGCTCTGCTTTTGAAGGTAGTGATGATTGCTAATGAACGAAGCAAAGTAAGCTTAGATAGACTCAACTCATTCATGGGTGGGCAGGCACCGTGTGGACGAGAGTAGGGCTGGAAGAGGAAGTAATGAAGATGGAAAAGGAAACATTCTTCCTAAACAAGATGCTGCAGGAGCTTTCATCTTCCACTGACCGAACCAAGGGCCTCGAAGACAAACTGGAGAGCTTAGAATCACAGGTAGACATCACGAACTGGCTCAATCAAGGTAGTGAAATGTGAACGCTAAAGGGCTTCGCTTTGTCAATATCAGACCACTTCCAAGGTGGAGGAGCGCGAATTCCTCTCAAGGGTCCTCAAGCGATTGCAAAACCAGACGCGAGCAATGCGATCAACACTAGATCATCACATACAGGCCAAGAACGTTCGTTTCACCGAACTTGAAAGCAGGAGGTACCGCGGAGAGGTAGCTTGTTCGCAACATTGGCGTAACCTGCTTTTGCTAGGAACGAGCTTCGAAGAAAGCTGAGAGCGCGAGGTGATGTGGAACGAGTGATACTGGAATTGGAAGACCAGGTGGATTCTCTCAAACGGCAGCTCGGCGAAGAAGCCAAGGCACGCGAACAACAGGAATGGCTGTTTGAAGTTGAGATAAACGATCTCAGCAAACGGTACCCTATTCGTTCTCAGACTGAGAAATAGCATAGGTACTCGATGGTTCTAATCGACAGGCAGGCTTGCACTGGAGATTGTGGCTCGAGAAAAGATCACGACTCTACTATCGCAAGCAGAAGCTCACCGCAAAAAGATCACTCAAGAAATCGAATCACTCAAATCGAGGCAGTCTTCGCTACAGGTGCTCTCTGCCTCTTTGTGTGTAGAATGCTTTTTCTACCTTTTCTACCGGTTGACCCCACAGGCATCAAGCCCGTTGCGAGATCCCAAAGATGTGTCACGCTCAGACTTCCGTAAGTCGTTCCACCCGGCTGCGTTTCATCGGACACAAAGGTAATGCCTTTATCCATTCTCTGCGCGTACATCACACCTAACTGGGACCAACCCTGTTGGACAGCACTCCGCTTGAGGAAAGAAAGGATGAGGAACAGCCTCTTACACATTTGGCGTCCCTAGCCCCTATTGCATCGTATTATTCTCACCCGTTAAGTTACATTGGGCTTTGTTTTGACTTAAGGATTCCCCTTGGAATAGTAACGTTCAAGTAAGCGGCGAAATTACGTTCAATCGCTTGGCTACCAGTGCCGATTCCCCCCTCAGAACCACTTCAGCGGTACGAATCAAAGTTGGGCCTCTCTGACGTTTTTTCTTTGACGTCTTTCATCTCCAGGCAAGGAAGAGCGATGGATTGCCACCAACACCAATCCCACGGGAGAGCTCGGGTGGAGGGAATTCTCCGCATGCATCCGAACGGGTACGGGCACTATCCATGATAGGGTACGCGAAAGCCAACTCACAAGAGCGGACCTTCTGTGCTATAGTACTCGGATGGAGAGCTGGGTGATCTCCTCTTCGTGCGCCAGCTTAACGGTATGGGGATCGGAATCGCGAGTGCGGCTCCATCTTTCGCAATGAGCTAATTCAGATCTTGATGTGTAGACCTTCGAAGCAAGGTGGACGAGGTGTGGGAGGCACTAAATGAAGAGGTAGATAAGAACCGCAACCTTGAAAGGGAGCTGAAGGACACAAGGCGAACGCTGGATGAGGAACGAGAGGAAAGGCAGAAGTTGACCCAGCAGATGGCCGAAGAACGAGAGAAGAGAGAAGAGATGGAACGGAAGCTCGATCAACTGCTGAAACAAGCGCAGCTTCACCCGTGATGTGAGCACAACCTCAAGTCATCCCCAATGTATCAAGTTCTCAGTTACGTTCAACACTTTTGATTGTGAATTGACTCCATTGCTATTACCTCCGCAAATGATCGCGCTACATCTAGTCAAAGGTGATTCGCTTGGGCGCGGCGGGTGCGCCCGATTCCGAGACGTCCTTGAAGTGAGCACCGTAGAGCTTGTGTTCCTTCTTCTTGACGTGCGTACCGAATCGGGTGAGCTTCTCTGGCACCTCCTGACCAGCTTCCTGTTGGATTCATTCACCAAGAAAGAGTTAGCCACTGCCTTCACAAGATATAGAAGCTCAAGCGAAGCATACCCGAAGCACGTTAACCAGCTCACCAGCTCTGGCCTTGTCAAAATCAGTGAAGAGGGTGTGTGCGATGCCCTCCTTGCCAGCTCGTCCAGTTCGGCCGATACGGTGCACATAGTCCTGCAGCACACGATTATGATGAGCTTTGTTACAGGTGGGCAAAGGTAAGCCAGCTGAGACGTACCTCAATTGTAAGTGGGAAGGAATAGTTGATGACGTATTCAACGTCGGGAATGTCGAGACCCCTAGCCGCAACGTCAGTGGCGATGAGAATGGGCGATCGCCCATTCTTGAAGTTGTTGAGCGAGTTGGTTCGATCCTTCTGATGTTTGTCTCCGTGGATAGCTAGCATTGATTGATCAGCAGATAAGTTATGTGTGAATAATAGTCATGGAAGCAAAGGACAGGAAGTACCTTGAATTCCAGTCCAGCCTCGCCGGAGGAGCATGCTCTCCACGCGGATAGCCTCCTTCTTGTAGAGCACGAAGATGATGATCTTGGTGCCCTTGTTCTTCTGATACTGCTTCAACAACTGGTCAAGCCTATTGTCCCTGGCGTGCGGGTTGTCCATCACTGCAAGAAACATGATGAGTTTCATTCCTTCAACGCTTGACAAGCGTTGGACAAGTACCCTCAACAATCTGTTTGACTCTCTTGCAGGCCTGCAGGTCCTGAGAACCAATAGCCACCTTAATAGGAGAGCTGAGGAACTCAGCCGCAAGCTTTTGGATGATCTGTGGCCATGTCGCGCTGAACATGAGGGTCTGCCTCTGTTGCTTGACCTGCCTGATAATGGCACGGATGTCCTCCTCGAAACCAAGATCGAGCTGTGATGATTCCCAAGGGTTTAGTACGAGAAGGAAGGAGATGGGGAACTCCAGGGCGCGGAGATGTACCATCCGATCGGCCTCATCGAGGACGAGATAGTCAACATTAGCGAGTGTGAGGGCACGGTCCTTGACCAGATCGAGCAATCGACCAGGCGTGGCCACCACGATTTGTACGCCACCCCTAAGCTCCTACAGGATGATCGTCACTTGAGTACACAGTGCTACTTGAGCAATCCATAGAAGAGGAGATATACCCTGACTTGGTCGTCCTTGGAGACACCACCGTAAATGCAGATGCTCTTGGCGTTGCAGGCACCACCCAGTTCGCGCGCAACATCGGCGGTCTGCATGGCCAGCTCGCGGGTGGGCGAAAGCACCAGCACGATCGGCGCCGCTTCTGTATCAGATCCATGCATCAGCACAAGTTAGCCGTCTTGTGTTCCTGCTCTGTCTCTGTGCTGCTTCCTTCCTCTTCCTCCATCATCCCACCGTCGGGCCGTGTGACCCGACGATGAGGAGATGATTGGTGATCAGTGAAATTGAGCGTTTCTAATCACGAGAATGTGATGTCATGTAATACATGCGATTGGTTAAACATCATAGCTATGAGCTGAGTGCGTGTATAAGGGAGGAGAGGGCACAGCAGTGGTGCGCACTTACCCTTGCGGCCCGTTTGGTTGGACTTCTGAGTCTGTTGGGTCTTCTTGATGTGGAGCAGCGAGGGCAGAAGGAAGGCCAGCGTCTTGCCGGAGCCAGTCTCGGCGATACCCACGACGTCGCGCTTGGCCAGCAGGATGGGCCAGCACTGGCTCTGGATGGGCGTCGGACGGACGAAGTTGCGGGTCGACTCGAAGAAGGACGACGTCAGCTTGCGCACGGCCTCCTCGCCGCCGCTCACCAGCGACTCCTCGCGCACACGCCGCGCTATGGCCGCCTCGGCCTGAGCGAAGGTGAGAATGGGTCGGATGAACTCAGCATCGGAGTTGTCGCCCGAGACCGTAATGTTGTGCTCCTCCCAGAACTTGGCGGTCTCCTGCTCGCTCACCACCTGCACCGCCTCCGCCGCAGCGGCACTACCGTTCTGCTGCTGCTCGCCAGCACCGTTGTCCTCCTGCTCCTCCTTGTTGGCCTTCTTCTCCTTCTTCTCTTTCTTCCCCTTCTTCTCCTTCTTCTTGTTGGAGTCACCATCCTCGCGCTCACGCTTCTTCTTCTTCTTCTTCTTCTTGTCCGTCTTGTCACTGCCGTTAGCGTGGCCGTTACCTTCTTGCTCCTCCTCCGTCTTGGCCTTCTTCTTCTTCTGTTTCTTGTCCTTCTTCTCCTCCTTCTTCTTCTTCGTGTCCTTCTTGTCGACGCTGGCGGTCAGCTGTTGGGCCTCGGCCTGCAGCACCACGTTGGTCTCATCGTCGGAGTTTTTCTTCAACTCGGACCGCTTCCGCTTGTTGGTCGACTTCTTCGTCTTCTGTCCATTCTCAACGTTGAGATCCGACGAACTCATCTGCTCAGATTCGATTTTAGAGAAGTAAAATTAGCACTCGTTTCACCGATGAGATTACAACACCACTCCGGAAGAACTAGGAAGAGTCACATCAACAAAAATGAAAGTTGAGGTTGTAAACTAAAGTTTCATCGCCAGAAATTTCAGAGATAAGGAGAGATGAACTAAATTCCCAATCAAATGTTTCAATTTTGGATGAAGATGATAGCATAGCCAAAGGTGGAGATCAATACCTTTGGATGTGGAGTTGGTGTCGCGGTGCAGGTGTGAAGGGAAACAGATAGAAGAGGAAGATGAAGAATGAAGATGAATGAAGAAAAAAACGTTTCCGTTTCAGCCAAGAACTCCGCTATGTCGACAAAAGAAAAATTTCAGAAACGATTTCGTAAACAATTAAATTTTTGCGCAAACAATTCCGGAGAAGGGGAATCGCGCTCGATCAAGAACGCTCGATGAAGGAAGCCATGAAGATAAGAAGAAAAGAAGAGGCGAAACTAAAGTGGCCAAAGAAAAGGATACAATACTTGACTCCACTGTCCATCAGCATCGGTGACCTCCTTGTC
>CDEZ01021480.1:0-14075 GCA_000826365.1 Acanthamoeba royreba | reverse complement strand
GGCGGCGTTAGTACTGGGGTGGGCGACCACCCGGGAATCCGCCGTGCTGTATCCTTTTGTCCCACCTTACCCTTCGTTGTGTGTAATGTGTATCCTTTTGTATCGCGTGCCCCTTTTGCCCTGGAGCCTTGGTAGTGGTGCTTTTTATTTAACTGTTGTACAGATCTTTTTCCATTTAGCTCTATCATCCCTCTCGCCGTTCTCGCACCAGCTGCACTCCTTCGTTCATCTGCTCAAGAGGCAGAGTTTGCGCGATGGACGAACTCTGTGAGCAGCGGAGATGATGAGAGGCCTCTTCGACTTCGTGAGTTTTGCTGACTGGCCATGATCCACTTCTGACCAAACAGGTGAGGACCAGCACGAATGCTGAGAGGCTTGTTGGGAGCTGCCAAAAGGATCAACTGTTGGCAGTGATGGTGATGGTGTGGACGCTACCTCATTCTGCTACGCATCAAATGTCTGATGCACTCTGTCCATCATGGACGGTTGCATATATAAGTCTGCAAACAATTCATTGAGAAAGTAAAAAGCACAACCAAACACAAATTCAGACGCAGTAGGGTGGAGGGCTGATGTTATCCGAGCGAGTGCGGGTCCACTCATCGAGGAGGATCCTTCGCTTTGGGTCTTTTGCTTTTGCCCGGTTTTCGTTAGCGGATTCTTCGTCACTGTCGTCCAGCTGCCGAATTGCCGGCAGAGGACGACTGAATGCCAGGATGTGGAGTTGTTATCGCAGAGGGGCAAAAGGATACAGCACGGCGGATTCCCGGGTGGTCGCCCACCCCAGTACTAACGCCGCCTGGCGCAGCTTAACTTCGCTGTTCGGATGGGAAGCGGTGCTTTCTGCGCAGTATGGCCGTATCCAACAGACATTTGCCGCCTGATGTGTGTGGTCATTTACAACAGCAACACCAAATTGTTGCTTTTGTACTAACTTTTCGATAGTAAGATCAAACAATTCACTTAGAATTGAGAACTGATAGATTGAACTAAAAGTGCAGGCTAACACACATGGCCTTAGAACAATATTTCCAATCCTAGACAGAAGAGGCGCAGATTCACGTGATCTATCTGGACAAGGAGGTCACCGATGCTGATGGACAGTGGAGTCAAGTATTGTATCCTTTTCTTTGGCCACTTTAGTTTCGCCTCTTCTTTTCTTCTTATCTTCATGGCTTCCTTCATCGAGCGTTCTTGATCGAGCGCGATTCCCCTTCTCCGGAATTGTTTGCGCAAAAATTTAATTGTTTACGAAATCGTTTCTGAAATTTTTCTTTTGTCGACATAGCGGAGTTCTTGGCTGAAACGGAAACGTTTTTTTCTTCATTCATCTTCATTCTTCATCTTCCTCTTCTATCTGTTTCCCTTCACACCTGCACCGCGACACCAACTCCACATCCAAAGGTATTGATCTCCACCTTTGGCTATGCTATCATCTTCATCCAAAATTGAAACATTTGATTGGGAATTTAGTTCATCTCTCCTTATCTCTGAAATTTCTGGCGATGAAACTTTAGTTTACAACCTCAACTTTCATTTTTGTTGATGTGACTCTTCCTAGTTCTTCCGGAGTGGTGTTGTAATCTCATCGGTGAAACGAGTGCTAATTTTACTTCTCTAAAATCGAATCTGAGCAGATGAGTTCGTCGGATCTCAACGTTGAGAATGGACAGAAGACGAAGAAGTCGACCAACAAGCGGAAGCGGTCCGAGTTGAAGAAAAACTCCGACGATGAGACCAACGTGGTGCTGCAGGCCGAGGCCCAACAGCTGACCGCCAGCGTCGACAAGAAGGACACGAAGAAGAAGAAGGAGGAGAAGAAGGACAAGAAACAGAAGAAGAAGAAGGCCAAGACGGAGGAGGAGCAAGAAGGTAACGGCCACGCTAACGGCAGTGACAAGACGGACAAGAAGAAGAAGAAGAAGAAGAAGCGTGAGCGCGAGGATGGTGACTCCAACAAGAAGAAGGAGAAGAAGGGGAAGAAAGAGAAGAAGGAGAAGAAGGCCAACAAGGAGGAGCAGGAGGACAACGGTGCTGGCGAGCAGCAGCAGAACGGTAGTGCCGCTGCGGCGGAGGCGGTGCAGGTGGTGAGCGAGCAGGAGACCGCCAAGTTCTGGGAGGAGCACAACATTACGGTCTCGGGCGACAACTCCGATGCTGAGTTCATCCGACCCATTCTCACCTTCGCTCAGGCCGAGGCGGCCATAGCGCGGCGTGTGCGCGAGGAGTCGCTGGTGAGCGGCGGCGAGGAGGCCGTGCGCAAGCTGACGTCGTCCTTCTTCGAGTCGACCCGCAACTTCGTCCGTCCGACGCCCATCCAGAGCCAGTGCTGGCCCATCCTGCTGGCCAAGCGCGACGTCGTGGGTATCGCCGAGACTGGCTCCGGCAAGACGCTGGCCTTCCTTCTGCCCTCGCTGCTCCACATCAAGAAGACCCAACAGACTCAGAAGTCCAACCAAACGGGCCGCAAGGGTAAGTGCGCACCACTGCTGTGCCCTCTCCTCCCTTATACACGCACTCAGCTCATAGCTATGATGTTTAACCAATCGCATGTATTACATGACATCACATTCTCGTGATTAGAAACGCTCAATTTCACTGATCACCAATCATCTCCTCATCGTCGGGTCACACGGCCCGACGGTGGGATGATGGAGGAAGAGGAAGGAAGCAGCACAGAGACAGAGCAGGAACACAAGACGGCTAACTTGTGCTGATGCATGGATCTGATACAGAAGCGGCGCCGATCGTGCTGGTGCTTTCGCCCACCCGCGAGCTGGCCATGCAGACCGCCGATGTTGCGCGCGAACTGGGTGGTGCCTGCAACGCCAAGAGCATCTGCATTTACGGTGGTGTCTCCAAGGACGACCAAGTCAGGGTATATCTCCTCTTCTATGGATTGCTCAAGTAGCACTGTGTACTCAAGTGACGATCATCCTGTAGGAGCTTAGGGGTGGCGTACAAATCGTGGTGGCCACGCCTGGTCGATTGCTCGATCTGGTCAAGGACCGTGCCCTCACACTCGCTAATGTTGACTATCTCGTCCTCGATGAGGCCGATCGGATGGTACATCTCCGCGCCCTGGAGTTCCCCATCTCCTTCCTTCTCGTACTAAACCCTTGGGAATCATCACAGCTCGATCTTGGTTTCGAGGAGGACATCCGTGCCATTATCAGGCAGGTCAAGCAACAGAGGCAGACCCTCATGTTCAGCGCGACATGGCCACAGATCATCCAAAAGCTTGCGGCTGAGTTCCTCAGCTCTCCTATTAAGGTGGCTATTGGTTCTCAGGACCTGCAGGCCTGCAAGAGAGTCAAACAGATTGTTGAGGGTACTTGTCCAACGCTTGTCAAGCGTTGAAGGAATGAAACTCATCATGTTTCTTGCAGTGATGGACAACCCGCACGCCAGGGACAATAGGCTTGACCAGTTGTTGAAGCAGTATCAGAAGAACAAGGGCACCAAGATCATCATCTTCGTGCTCTACAAGAAGGAGGCTATCCGCGTGGAGAGCATGCTCCTCCGGCGAGGCTGGACTGGAATTCAAGGTACTTCCTGTCCTTTGCTTCCATGACTATTATTCACACATAACTTATCTGCTGATCAATCAATGCTAGCTATCCACGGAGACAAACATCAGAAGGATCGAACCAACTCGCTCAACAACTTCAAGAATGGGCGATCGCCCATTCTCATCGCCACTGACGTTGCGGCTAGGGGTCTCGACATTCCCGACGTTGAATACGTCATCAACTATTCCTTCCCACTTACAATTGAGGTACGTCTCAGCTGGCTTACCTTTGCCCACCTGTAACAAAGCTCATCATAATCGTGTGCTGCAGGACTATGTGCACCGTATCGGCCGAACTGGACGAGCTGGCAAGGAGGGCATCGCACACACCCTCTTCACTGATTTTGACAAGGCCAGAGCTGGTGAGCTGGTTAACGTGCTTCGGGTATGCTTCGCTTGAGCTTCTATATCTTGTGAAGGCAGTGGCTAACTCTTTCTTGGTGAATGAATCCAACAGGAAGCTGGTCAGGAGGTGCCAGAGAAGCTCACCCGATTCGGTACGCACGTCAAGAAGAAGGAACACAAGCTCTACGGTGCTCACTTCAAGGACGTCTCGGAATCGGGCGCACCCGCCGCGCCCAAGCGAATCACCTTTGACTAGATGTAGCGCGATCATTTGCGGAGGTAATAGCAATGGAGTCAATTCACAATCAAAAGTGTTGAACGTAACTGAGAACTTGATACATTGGGGATGACTTGAGGTTGTGCTCACATCACGGGTGAAGCTGCGCTTGTTTCAGCAGTTGATCGAGCTTCCGTTCCATCTCTTCTCTCTTCTCTCGTTCTTCGGCCATCTGCTGGGTCAACTTCTGCCTTTCCTCTCGTTCCTCATCCAGCGTTCGCCTTGTGTCCTTCAGCTCCCTTTCAAGGTTGCGGTTCTTATCTACCTCTTCATTTAGTGCCTCCCACACCTCGTCCACCTTGCTTCGAAGGTCTACACATCAAGATCTGAATTAGCTCATTGCGAAAGATGGAGCCGCACTCGCGATTCCGATCCCCATACCGTTAAGCTGGCGCACGAAGAGGAGATCACCCAGCTCTCCATCCGAGTACTATAGCACAGAAGGTCCGCTCTTGTGAGTTGGCTTTCGCGTACCCTATCATGGATAGTGCCCGTACCCGTTCGGATGCATGCGGAGAATTCCCTCCACCCGAGCTCTCCCGTGGGATTGGTGTTGGTGGCAATCCATCGCTCTTCCTTGCCTGGAGATGAAAGACGTCAAAGAAAAAACGTCAGAGAGGCCCAACTTTGATTCGTACCGCTGAAGTGGTTCTGAGGGGGGAATCGGCACTGGTAGCCAAGCGATTGAACGTAATTTCGCCGCTTACTTGAACGTTACTATTCCAAGGGGAATCCTTAAGTCAAAACAAAGCCCAATGTAACTTAACGGGTGAGAATAATACGATGCAATAGGGGCTAGGGACGCCAAATGTGTAAGAGGCTGTTCCTCATCCTTTCTTTCCTCAAGCGGAGTGCTGTCCAACAGGGTTGGTCCCAGTTAGGTGTGATGTACGCGCAGAGAATGGATAAAGGCATTACCTTTGTGTCCGATGAAACGCAGCCGGGTGGAACGACTTACGGAAGTCTGAGCGTGACACATCTTTGGGATCTCGCAACGGGCTTGATGCCTGTGGGGTCAACCGGTAGAAAAGGTAGAAAAAGCATTCTACACACAAAGAGGCAGAGAGCACCTGTAGCGAAGACTGCCTCGATTTGAGTGATTCGATTTCTTGAGTGATCTTTTTGCGGTGAGCTTCTGCTTGCGATAGTAGAGTCGTGATCTTTTCTCGAGCCACAATCTCCAGTGCAAGCCTGCCTGTCGATTAGAACCATCGAGTACCTATGCTATTTCTCAGTCTGAGAACGAATAGGGTACCGTTTGCTGAGATCGTTTATCTCAACTTCAAACAGCCATTCCTGTTGTTCGCGTGCCTTGGCTTCTTCGCCGAGCTGCCGTTTGAGAGAATCCACCTGGTCTTCCAATTCCAGTATCACTCGTTCCACATCACCTCGCGCTCTCAGCTTTCTTCGAAGCTCGTTCCTAGCAAAAGCAGGTTACGCCAATGTTGCGAACAAGCTACCTCTCCGCGGTACCTCCTGCTTTCAAGTTCGGTGAAACGAACGTTCTTGGCCTGTATGTGATGATCTAGTGTTGATCGCATTGCTCGCGTCTGGTTTTGCAATCGCTTGAGGACCCTTGAGAGGAATTCGCGCTCCTCCACCTTGGAAGTGGTCTGATATTGACAAAGCGAAGCCCTTTAGCGTTCACATTTCACTACCTTGATTGAGCCAGTTCGTGATGTCTACCTGTGATTCTAAGCTCTCCAGTTTGTCTTCGAGGCCCTTGGTTCGGTCAGTGGAAGATGAAAGCTCCTGCAGCATCTTGTTTAGGAAGAATGTTTCCTTTTCCATCTTCATTACTTCCTCTTCCAGCCCTACTCTCGTCCACACGGTGCCTGCCCACCCATGAATGAGTTGAGTCTATCTAAGCTTACTTTGCTTCGTTCATTAGCAATCATCACTACCTTCAAAAGCAGAGCGCATGTCCTTCAACTCACTCTCTGCCTCGTTGCGCGCTTTCTCCTGCTCCACTCGCGCCTTTCTCTCGACGTCGAGAAGCGACTTGAGCTGCGCGAACTGTTCGTTCATCGCTCGTATCTCCTTCTCCAGCCGCTCCTTCTGCCTTTCGCTTTCGGCCGCTATCGCAGTCGCCTCCGGAGCCGCACTGGCAGTTGTGGTTGTACCTTCCACGCCGCCTGCATACATACGCGCATTCATGTTCATGTGTATCACGCCACCCACCACCACTGTCAGTCTGACCCAAGCACGTCCCGTGTATGTTCCCAACAAAAGAAAAGGCGGCACAGTCTCCTCCTTCCTCATTGGCCGGAACAAAAATAAACTATACTCGCAAAGATCGAAAAGCGATAACTAAACTTTTCGCTTTTTTCGATCTTCCATTTTTTCGAATTTTTTTTATCATCAAGAAGATTGAATTAATTTAACTCGTAAAATGAAAGAAATCTTCAACCTTACGGAACAATCAATGAATGGAAAAATGATTTAGAATCTTATTGTTGACCACCACACCGCTACTTCAACACTCTGAGTGTTCGGGGTACTCGTACCTTCAACCCCGCCGGGGCGTGGCCCGCTCGGTAGGTCCATGTGTGTTTTCTTTCCTTTCGGTGGCCGTCCAACAACAGTTGTTCGAATAATGCAATATTTCGATATTAAAAAATAAAATTGTGAAAAGCAACAAATTTCCTTTAAAACAGGCGAGTCACATATCTTAAATTCCGATCACTCATGATTTCGAAACGAATTTCAATTTCAGAAATTCGTGCACACCAAAACAGAACAGCGAAGATGGAGACACTAGAGGGTGAAGTGGAGGACGTCCGGGGTACTCCAACCCATAAGAGGCCGCGAGAGTCAGCGAACGGGGAAGACGGCACGACGACTGCTGCGCCCGTCGACTCCGGAGGTGACGTTATGGAGACAAGAATACGAGAGGAGGGAAGAAGGGAAGAAGAACAGCAGGACAGCCTTCCTCCGCTCAAACGGCCCCGTGGAGCCCACCAAAGTCCGAACCCTCTTCATCACGACGGAGCCACTGCCACTACAGCAGTGGGCACTGATGAAAAGGAAGCTGAAGAAGAAGAAGAACAACATGAAGGAGCGGAGCAGCAGAAGAAGAAGGAGAAGAGCACAGAGGGCAAGGTGAGCGCGTGGGAGGAGGAAGTTGGCATCACGGCGTTCCTCGGCCACACTGCTGCCTGGGTCGGCGTCGTCAAACACCGGTGCGTCTACATCAGTGGCAGCGCCGTAACTCCACTGCCTCACAAAGTTGAGATAATTGTTGATATATCTTAATTTTATATCTTAAATTTTAATCTTAAATTTTATGAACTTAATTGTTAACGAATTAAGTTAGAATTTGGTTGATCAACGGGCATCAGAGAAACATACTCTTTACAATCGAGACTCAGGAGGATGGCGATGCTGATGAGAGAATGAATGGATGACTGATCAGGCTGATCCGTATATTGACACTGCAGGTTTACAGACTTTCAAGTGAACGAGGTGGCTCTCGATGGCAGTGTTGTGCGTCTCACCGACATCAACACCGTCCCTACCGAGAATGGTGGCAATGAAGGGACAGAGGCCACTGAGCAGAAGGAAGGCCAGCACCGACAGCCACAGGAACTGCAAGCCGAACAGGCGAAACCGGAGGATACCACGACTGCGGAGGATGAAGAGGCCCGGGAGCGAGCGGCTGAGGAGAAGGCACGGCGAGAAGCGGGAGAACAACAAAAGGAAGCTGAGAGGAAGGCCAAGGAAGAAGAACAGGCCGAGCGTAATGCGCGTGAGTCACTGTCGAAGCTCCTGGGCGATGAGGAGATGGCGCGAGTGTTCGAGTGGATCCAGCAGATCAAGACCGAACAGCGAGAGAAGCGTAATCAGACTGAGGGATCAGCGGATGCCGACGCGGATCGAGGTCGTGGGAATCGTGGAGGACGTGGTGGTCGTGGCCGACGGGGAGGACGGGGTAGCGGGCGAGGAGGAGACCCTGGCGTCGAGCGCAAGGAGCTCAAACTTGCGCCGAATGCCGACAAAGCCAAGCGAGCGGAGGTGCACAAGGCATTCCGAGTGCACTTCGAAGGTTTCCTCGATACCAAAACCGAAGCGGAAGGCGTCGTGGTGATGGTAGTTGGACGCGCCGATCGGAGGAGCCGTACAGCAACCACAACAGGCCGCAGCGACGCGGACAGTCATCAGCGACAACGGTACGTTCCTCCAAAGCCCAAAATTTTCGCAATTCATTTCAAAATTTCGAAATGAATTGCGAATTTCATGTTTAAGTTATTTCGTATCCCATAACTGGGTGCGCCGGAAAAAGTGTGCCATTTAAAGCGACCGGCAAGCCGTGTTACGGCTTGGGGGTGTTTGGGTGGAGTAGTTTGGAATCTCGCCTTTGCATCTGCTTAGCTTGGTCGTGTTGATGACGACGGAGTGAATTCTTTGGCTTCGCATCCCCCTACACACCCGATGTCACAGTCGTGGTGATGATGGGTCAAGTTCAGCCGGCAGAGCACCAACTCTGCTGGCACGCGGGGACGACCCTCCACACATCAAAAAACAAAAAACCTCACCCACAATTGTGAGGGTGTGACTGCACCACTCACTCTCTGCTGTCAGCACTTCGGGAGCGGGGGTCCGGCAGACTCTGTCGGAGACCTCCTGCGCGCGTTGCCCGGGGCGCGCGTGGGATCCCTCGCTCTGCTCTGAAAACCCTACCCGTGCAAAGGAGGCGCACGTTCGATTCGTGCCCCAACACCCCCACCCTTTTGGTCAGTCGCATGCATGATCTTATCTTTTGAACTCAACTTGTTTTTCACACTTGTCGTAGGCCGTGGCCCTCCGCTTGGGGCAACCATCTGAGGTTCGTGCTCTACAAGGAGAACAAGGACACCACAGCTGCTGTGACACTCCTCGCCAAGTTCACCAAGTATGAAGGAATCAATCCCGGTCTGCTTCTTGTCTTCATTCCTGCTCACCGCTTCTCCTGGGTTGCAGTAAACGTGCGAATCGCTTTACCTATGCGGGCACCAAGGACAAGCGTGGCGTCACGACCCAGTACATGACCATTTACCGTACGCGCGTACGTGTTCTCATATCACCCATGGGAAAACCACTGAGGATGTATCCATCTCACTCGTTACTAAATTGATGCAGGCTGAGCAGCTTCGCGGCCTGAATCCCAGGCTCTATGGCCTGCGCGTGGGCAACTTCTCGTACGTATGCCGCTTGGCCAAGCCGAATTGAGCACTGCAGCTTATCCACTAGGTCCCAGATACGTGAATGAACCTCTCCGTCTGGGTGACCTTTGGGGCAACCGCTTCACTATCGCCCTTCGGTAACTCCACACTCGTTTTTTGCTCTTGAATATGCTACAAAGCCAGGATCTGCAATATGTACTGACACATGTCGCCGGCAGAGAGGTGTCAGCGTCTGAAGAGCTCATCAACGACTCGCTTCTAGAGCTAAGGAAGACCGGCTTCATCAATTACTACGGTATTGAACCGGATCTAGTTGTGCACATCACGTGTGTCGTGGATTTTGAGAATGGCATCTCTCCGCAGGTCTACAGCGCTTTGGAACCAGCTCGGTTGCTACCCATCGTATTGGCATCTTGCTGATGCAAGGCAAGTGGAAGGAGGCCAACACTCTAATTCTGCAACCACGATCTGGCGGTAAGCCGCCTTCCTCCTTTTGACTGATATCTTTATTCAAAAACTGTGTATGTACAGAGGATCAAGAATGCGAGAGGGCTCGCAGATACTGGGCCGAGACAGGCGACATTGGCGGTACATCCGTTGTGTCACTTTGATTCTGTCGTACGCGTTCGATTGATGTTGACATTTCGGCAGGTACGCTGCGAAAGCTGCCGAAGCAGCTGCATGTGGAACGCCTGCTCTTGCAAGGCTATCAGAAAATGGGGCCGTCTCAGCATCTTGTTGCCTTCCAAACGGTACCTCTTTCCGTACTGAGCATCTACAAAAGAAAGTAAGTCTCATATCGCATTGATTGGGTCAGCTCCCGCGCAATCTGCGCATGCTCTACCCGCACAGCTTTCAGTCGTATGTCTGGAACCTGATGGCAACCGAGCGAGTGCGTCGCTTTGGTGCGGATAAGCCGGTGGTTGGCGACTTAGTTCTCTTGGGCGACGGTACATACATTCGCGCTAGTCAAGAAGCGTGCTTCATCTCACTGCGAGCAACGCTGATCACTTTTATAGATAAAGACACAAGCGCGGTCGAGACCATTGACGATGAAGCAGAAGTTGACAAGATGGATGAAGAAGAAAACGAGAAGGAGGTGTCGGAGGATACCACTGAAGCCAAGTTGAACGTCAAGGTTCTTACGGAAGAAGACCTTCCCAATTATACGATCGATGACGTCGTGCTGCCCCTACCAGGTACACTGAACGCTTTGTTCAGCATGTCCTGTCATCAAACGCTGATCATGCGTTGAATGCAGGCTATAAGGTCAAGTTCCCTGAAAATGAGATTGGCGCTGCCTACACCACGGTGCTGGCTGAGCACGGTCTTACACAAGAATCCTTTCAGCACAAGGTACCTTCTCCGTTTCCTGGTTTCTTACACTTGTTTGCACATTATCAACCTATTCTTCCAGGTTCGCGACTTTCGTCTGCCCGGGAGCTACCGTCCTCTCCTGGCTAGACCCCATGATCTCACTTGGTTCGACCCTTTGGCCTCACTTATCATTCTGTTCTGCTCACAACTGTTCATGATCAGGGATATCATCTACTTTGATGATCCATCGGCTGATCTCCTGCAGACTGATCGAGACAGGCTTGAAGGCAAGCCGCCACTGCCGCGACCAACCACGGGTTCACCTGCACTCTCCGTGTGTTGTCCAGTTTCCTGACTTACGCATAACTATCTTCTTTCTTTGTAGGGAAATACAGAGCGGTCGAGGTATCTTTCTCGCTCAAGTCCTCGTCCTACGCCACGATGCTACTGCGAGAGCTGATGAAACAGGAGAGCTCCATTGACGTTCAGAAACGACTCTACTCCGCCGCGCAGCAAGAGAGGCAAGCATCAACCCAAAGTTAAAGCATCGCCCGCTGACTTGTTCCGCGCTAGATCAAGGTAACCATCAGCTCGTGTCGCTCTTCCGGTTTACAAACTCTCGCCATTGAGCGGAACTTCCTGATGGAAGGGGTCATCGGGAACAGGTGATGTTTTTCCTCTCTTCCTTGCGTCTGTTGGAGTGTCTTCTTGCCGTGCATCAGACGTATACTTCGCTGGATCCTCTCCGTCCCGATCCTCCTCTCGTGACCTCTTTGCTCCTCTTGCGTCATCTGGTTGTTGCCAAAAGGAGGCGGGTCGCTGGAGAAGAGTGAGGATCCTTTGGTTTCCCAACTGGCCAGCCAGGCTTATCGCCGACTGGACCTTCTCGCTCTCGAAGTCGGCCATCGCGCCTCCCCGCAGTAGGCATTCCACATGTGCTTCATTTTGAGTGAACACTGTGATGGGGGTGATGTAAGGAAGGTTGACATAGTGGAGGAGGCAGATGGTACAAACCTGCAAAGTGAAGTGGAGTGCCTGATGCATTCATGGCCGGTATCTGGCTCAGCACATTGATGTTGCAGCCTCTCGCCACCATCAGCCTACAGAGCTCGACATCGCCAGCGATGATGCGTGGATTCTCAGTGAACACTGTCCAACTGAGCGGCGCCAGTCCGGCTATATCGTCCGCCACAAGGATGAATGATGAATGAGCCCCTAAATGAAGGCACAACACGGAAAAGAGGTCAAGCGTACCCCTGGCGACCTTGTCTGCGATTGTGGTAGTGAACTTCGGGGAGCGTAGCGCCGCGCCGATGTACGTGGCTGTATCTAAAGTGCTGTATTGTGGTGTGAAGCCGAGCTCGAACAGGCGGCGTATCATCTCCTCCTTCCCATCCTCCGCGGCCACCCAGAAGGCACAGGTCGGAGGACTGAGAGAGACAGTGATGACCACGATGTGAGCACGTTACCACATGTCGACGTAGATGAACCAAGGCTGATCGAATACCTAATGCGAGGAGTGGCAGAGGCCAAGTACTCAATCACCTGATCATGGTTCAGTTTGGTGGCAATACACATCACTTCGTGCGCCGTCTCCATAAAGTAGTCATTACAGGGCGCCTCCGTCTTCCAGATGTACTTGAATACAGCCAGGCGCCCGACCTGATGGATGCAAGCTCAGTTTCTTGTGGCACAAGGGAAAGCAAGGACCCCTGAAGATCACGACAGACCTACCATTGCGGCTTGCACGGTGGCGTTGTGCCACACGGTCCATCTGGCGCGTTTAACAAAGCGGTTTTGGAGGAGTAGCTTGAGGATTGCCAAGTCCCCCACTTTGACCGCCACGGCGATCGCTTGGCCATCATAGGTTGGCCGCTTTCGCCCTCCAAAGAAGTCAGCCCTTCGCACGCCCCCGTAGCACGGATCAAGGTAGTCCAACGCTCTCTGCACCACAACAAACATCCTCAAGTCAGACAAACAGATACTGTGTGGCATGGTCAGGTTAGGGAGGGTAACCTTGACGATGTTGATAGCCCGTCCTTTGCAAGCGAGAATCAACACGAACATCCAGCAGAACAATTGGAAATCATCCTCCATTCCGATGTACTTGATCAGGTGATCCACCAATCGATCGCAACCGAGCAGCACCGCCTGCTCCAGACCTAACTGCGCTTCCGTTCTATGCTTGTCACGTTCATCAAGGTCCAAGTATTGAAAGGCTCGGTGCTTGCGCCACTTCAGGCACGCTGCCACCTCCTTCATCTTGACCAATACAGCGGTGCGCCACGTGAGATCCGGATCAGAGAGCGCACTGGCGGTACTATCGCTGACTTGCTTGGGTGGTGATGGCTCCAAATCGTCATCCTCTGTTGAAGATTCATCGGCTGAGGAGTCTGAGTCAGTCGGTGCGCTGGAGGGGAGCCTCTCCGTCCATCGCGGATGAAGCTGACCGCCAAGGAGCTTCGCATGGAGTATCTCCAGAGCGACTCATCACACAGCACGCGCCGCCACTTGCGGCACACACAAGACATCCGGCCCATGTGCTGTGCTCCCTCTGTCTCACAAAACACAACACATCCAAGTTAGATACTTTCGGACCAAAAGGACAGTTAACTCCGAGAATGGTTGCATGTATCTAAATATATTATTTTTATATTTTATTTGTATAAAAAGGAAGAAATAGAAAAGCTAAAGGGTACCAATGACCGCGGAGTAGCGCTCGTTTGACCTGGGAAAGGCGGTCATGCGGAAGATGCCCAGCAGGAGCTCCTCTGACAAAACATCCGTCACACACTCTTCTGTCCCGCCCTCATTCCCCTCCGCCTGGTGGTCGTGGTGATGCACAACAGCCCCTTCTGCTGCTGTTGCTCCTTTCTTCATAGTGTAAGCTGTACACAAGTTATATTGCTTCCCCAAATTTATTCCAGGAAGAGCGAAAACGTGCATCATGTGCGATAGCAGCAGGCATCTCATGCATCCACTCACGCATTGTGGCAACGTTGGTCGGGCGCCTTTCGTTCTGCGTGCATGTTCAGCCCTGCACCAAGTAGGTCAAGATAAGATCGTCTGGGCAAGTTCCTACTGCCGACAGGGAGTGAGTCACGGTACCTTGCAAGAACACGTCCAAAGTGAGTCCATCTTCCACCAGCACAGCCGTCACACCCATACCTCCCACTTCGCGAATGTTGCGCTTCTCTACATACATATCACGCCCGTGTCATGCACGTTGCAAGGCAATCCATCCACGACCAAGGTTGGTACCGTCATCAAAGAAGAGCATGTCCTCGAAGGCCAGTCCCGTCTTCTTCTGAATGCGACTGAAGTGCATCTTCTTGCTCCCTGGATAGATCTGATGGTGATGGAAGCTGCTCATCATGAACCCCCAAAACAAGTTGCACCTGGA
>CDEZ01021479.1:0-20951 GCA_000826365.1 Acanthamoeba royreba | reverse complement strand
TCCACGTCCGCCGGGAGGACCCGCTCTTCCTGCTCCTGGAGGAGGCGCGCCGCGACCCATACCAGGCGCCGGGCCACCGGGACCAGGCATGCCGCGACCGCGAGGAGCACCGCCGGGTCCTCCGGGCGCGGGGCCTGCTCTGCCTGCTCCAGGCGGAGCAGGACGTGGTGTGGCGGCCGGGGCTGGGGCTGGGGCAGGCGCAGCACGAGGAATCAGCTCCACGTAGGTCGCGGGGAAGACTCCACGCTGGCCATTGAGCTCTCCCTCCCACCAGTCGGGATTGCTCTTGTTCAGGACCGTCAGCACGGCACCCTCGTTGAAACTGAGCTCGTCAGGGTTCTCAGCAGAGAAGTCGTAGAGCGCACGCGCTTGTTCCACCGCTGCAAACAAGAACGACTTAGTATTGTGAACTCCCAGTTGCGGGAGTCGAGGCGATTGCACGTACCCGGCGCAGCTGCAGGGCCAGGAGAAGGACGGGCGAAGCCGCCACCACCCCCGCCAGGAGCAACCCTTGCGATGTAACATAGTTGTTAGATACTCTGGCATGAAGGAGGTGTACCAATCCTGAGCATACCTGGGAGAAGTTGGACCGCCCATAGCCGAAGGCGAGGGACCACCACGACCACCTCCGCGGGGAGATAGACCTGCTCCTCTAGCTTGCAGGATCTGATCCTTGTAGGACTGCTCTGCTACGTTGTATGAACCACCACCAGCCGCGTCTGAAGGCGCTTGAATGTTCGGTGCTAAACACAAAGTAGATCAGTAATCTGTAGAACAGGTTAAGAATAACTCTGTCTGTACCTGAGGAAGGGGGAAGGCCGGGCGCGACAGACACCTTGGTGCCCTTGACCTTGCCATCACCGCCCTGTGGATCACGCATAAACTTGACCTGGCAGGACTTGCCACCCTTGAGAGTTACATTGAAACTACCGTCGAATTCACAAGTTAGCGCCCAAAGAATGGGAGGAAGGAACAGACAGCATAGGTGACCATACGTATCAGAGAACTGAATGCGAACGGAAGGGTTATGCTTAAGAAGGACACCGATAAGCTCAGTCTTCCTACGGCACTCCAAGAGGTTGCTGTGCTCCCCATTGACGCTGATAAGCATAAAGTTGTCCTGAAGCGGACCTGGAGAACAAAAACACGTTAGCATAAACGATCTCCGTCAGTCAGCTTGCCAGTGTAGAGTGTACTGAGGGTGATTGATCCGATCTTGTTGAAATCGATACGACGCTTGAGGACGTAAAGGAATGGCTTAACCTTCTTCTCGACCTTATCCTTATTCGCGTCAATAGCAACCAGGAACATCGCGTTCGCTGTGAGCACCATGATTCTGTCACGCCATCAAGTAAGCTCGGACACCCACAATGGAAAAAAAACTTGTGGCTACCGTACCTCCTCTCAACCTTAGAGCCCCAGAAACTCTTGTCTAAGTTGTTGCACAGATCGGCGAACAGCACCTTCTCAGCGCCCTTGTCGCCAATACAATCCTTCAACTTGAAATTCTGACGGTAGTTGATGTAGTCGGTCTTGAAGGGGCGCTCGAGGGAGAGACGGCGACGCTCCTTCTTGTTGAGAAGTGCATCATTACCTCCCTTCTTAACTTCGTAGTAGTACTTCCTGAGGGCGGTCTTGCGCAAAAACCTCTGGATCTTGTTGGCATACGAGAAGACCGTACGGTCGCGTAACTCTTCGAGGGCAAAGACGCTTTCTGGCTGGCGAATGAAGATCTTCGTCTTACCCTTCTGGTACTCCTTCCCAATACTCAGATTGACGTGGTTCAGGATAGCCTCGCACCCTACAGAGTAAGGTTAGATTCTGCTTTAGCTCTTGCTGTGTGGAGAGAACGAACCAGCAATCATGTCGCCACTCCATCCTGACCAAGTTTTCGGACACACCACACGATAACGGTAGAAGAACTTGTCGTAGAGCTGACGGTATGCATAACCAGCACGACGAATCCTCACCTACATGATATCTGAGAGTGAGTTACATCTTTTCCGTGTTTGATGCAAAGGGCGCCTTACGTTCTCAAGAAGGCCGAGATACTTGACTTGATGGAGAACAAGAGCGTTAGTGAAGTCATTAGCGGCCTTCTTCTCGTTTGGTTTGATGCAACGGATGTAGTGCGGCGTGCATCGCGATAGAGTGGCCACTAGGGCATTAATCGATTCCTGTTTATCTAGATTAGGCGGCTGTGTCTTATGTCACAATCATCGACTTGTGAACCTTAATCTTGAATCCGGCAGTGGTAGGCTTCTTTTTTGAGGTGGCCACTTCCTTCGCCTCGGGGAAAAGTCCCTGGATGTTCGTGAAAGTGTAAGGAGATATCACGCCTAAGGCACAACCGCAAGAAACGCACAGCAATGAACGTGGAAGAAGTGCACTCAGCCAAGCCAATGAGATCCTTGAACAGAAGATCCTTGTTCTTGTCGCAGAAACCTTCAATATTATAAACCACCTGAAATGGATGTACACATGAGCGCTTTAGGGAGTCTCCAGAATAAAGGAACACACGTACATCGCCGGCGTAGTGCTTGATAACGAACTCATCAGGCTGAGCAGTCACGCCAAAGTGTGCGTGGCTCTGGAAAGCTCCGATGATCTTTTCACTAAACGCCGCGTAAACAGGTGAGGTTGGTTTCCAGCAGAGAGAAGATAATAAACAAGGCTAACGTACCGGAACTTGTCGTCAGTGCCCTTAGGGAAGTTGCAAACGTCGTCCAGGATAGTCATCAGTCCGGGCGGGCGCTTCTCCTCAATCAGATCACAGCAAATTTTGTTGTTGAAGTATTCAATATTTTCCCACTGGATTCCCTCGGCAAAGTACTCCTCTTGTTCGGCCTTGAGAGTGAGCTGGATGAAAATCTGCTGAAGCTTCTCATTCACGAAGTTGATGCAGAGCTGCTCAAAACCGTTTTTCTGTTACGTGTGTTGATGGTGGTGAGTACTGTACTTCTAAGGAATCTACAGATCACCAGGCTATACGTACACCGAAGATCTCAAATCCGTAAATGTCCAGGATACCGATCGTCAGAGCCTCTGGGTCGTTGATGTACATGGCGTCATTCACCCTCTGGATGATGTAATCAAACATGCGCGAGTATAGGGCCTTGGCCAGCGCATCTCTGGAGTAGATAGCCTGCATGAAGATGACATGTTATTGCTTTGTTATCGAGCGTATCATGCAATCGAATAGCCGGCTACGGAGACGTACCCCGTCAGGGTCCTGAGGGCAGGAGTAAACCGACGAACGGCCGCGTCCCTGCTCACCGGTGGTGATAGTACGGTACAGAAGGGCTTGTTCAACGGCCACAGGTTCAGTCCGCATCAAATAAGCCAGCATCTCCACCACCTGCCTATCGGCAATGGTGGATCCGCCCTTGCCGTCTTCCACAAACCGGACATTACCAATGTACAGGATGGCAGTCACCAGACGGAAGATTTCGTGCTGCTCCTCCGGTGTAAAGCCGATTACTTTCATGGCGTTCTGTTTTGTTGTCCCGACCGATGTCAGAGTCCGAAGAACAGTGTGGCTCCACAAAAACTACTGTACCCAGGTATCCTGGAATTCGCGGTTATCATCCATGCCATCAACGGTGTAAGTCTTGCCCTGGTTGAGATAGTTGTAGTAATCGGGAGTTTGGAGACCAAACTCCTCTACATCACATCCGGACAATCAGTGAGATAGTCCATAAGAACAGGAAGAGGATTCACTTACGCCTAAGATCGGCCGGAGCGCCAGCTAGAAGCTGGTAGAAGATGTGAAAGTTTCTCTCTCCCTGCGTCTGATACACCACGCGCGACTGGAGACAATTGTTTGGCTCAGTTGTCGAACTAAGTTGTCTGCAACATGCGAGGTACCTTTTCAAGAAGGTAGTTCGAGATCTTACCTCCGACGGGATCTCCCTTAAGGTCAAATTGGATCTCCATGTATTTGCCCTGATCAAGCCAGCGCACGGTGAGAAACTGATCTCATGAGGGAAACAATTTAATGGGGCCGTACGAAGCGGGAGGAGTTGTTGTTCCTGATTGTCTTGGCATTACCGAAGGCTTCAAGAAGCGGATTGGACTCGAGAATGACGTCCTTCACGCGCATCACATCACCGGTGGCACCGGATACCGCAGCAATGTACTGCATGATCTTCTTGGAAGCTTCTGTCTTGCCAGCTCCCGACTCACCCCTGCGTACGGCATCGCCATCAACATCACGCACACAGTGATGCGGTGGAGCAGGAGGGACACTCGTACGAGATAATGACGCATTGGTCCTCGCCTTCGGAGAGCATCGTACGATACATGTCATCAGCCAAAGCGTAGACATGTGGCGGCAGCTCATAACGGTACTTGCCACGGTAGTCCTTCAGCGTCCTGAAGGGGAGAGTGAGTGGAATCGATTCCCGCAAACAAGCGCAGTCAGTCGTTTGCCTCGACGTGCGCATCCCAAGCACACGCACTCTCACACACACGAACGGGGAGCAAGAGCGTTACCGCTCGGTATAGAGATTGTTGATGGCTTTGTAGGGGTTGACCGAAATGAGCACATGACCGATGTACGTCTGGTGATCACCACCATCACCGCCGCCAACGGAGAGGAAAGTTAGTTCGACCCCAAACCAGCGCACAAGTCAGCCAAGAAGGAGAAGAAGACGAGGGGCCGTGTACGTAGATGAGGTCCGCGTTGAAGCGCTTCTTGAGGTTTTCGGTGATGGCGTCGTTGGAGATGTTGCTCAACATGACCATGTCGTCCACGCCATGCTTGCTCGTGTACGCCTACTCTCCCCCCACCAACAAAAATATTTTAAAAACAAATCATAATCAATGCCTCCTTTTTCTTCCTTTTATTCTTTCAAAAAAGAAAACACAAAAAATAAAAATAAAAGGAAGAATCTCTGCGAGGCCACGCTACACGCGTGTAGAGAGACAAAGAAAGATGAAGACATATAGAAGTTTGCAGAGGGGGAGGTTGGCACGGACCATCGTTCAAAGGGGATCAGAATCAGATCAGCGGTAACGAGACGGACCACGAAGGGTAGAAGAAGAAGAGGAAGAAGAAAACGAATTTCCCTTCAAAAATGGGGGGCTGCAGAGTAGATGATCTATGGAGGGAAGGGCGAAGGAGGTGAAAGAGTCCTCTCTCTCCTTATCTCTTGTCACCGGTGTGTGTGGAGTAAAGGCGTTGCGCGGTTGCTCTTCGTTGGCGTCTGTGAGGCCACACCACGGCCCAATCCCCAAATTTACATAATTAATTCAATCCTTTCCCGGATATATCCCCAATTTAACAGACAAATTTTTCGCAAATCGTTTCGTTTTTGAGAAGTTATTAGGATCAATAACTTAACTTGGTAGGTTCGCTGAACTGGTCAGTGCAAAGCCAAACGACAAGGGAGGAGGAGCTCGTCAGCCTACTCTCATATCTTGCCCCCAACCTTAAGGTACCACACCACGAGTGCCATCATGCTCACCGACCTCCCATTCGCCACCACCAAACTCGCCCGACCCACGCCTGGTGCGTATCTATGCTTTCCTCCTTCCGCTCATCCCTGTTTTATAAATGATATATTGTAAAACTATTAAATATAAAATATATCATATTTTTACACTCAGTATCAATTGTGTCAGAAAATGATAATGATAAAATCATGATAATAATGGAGTAGTACCTGGTGTGCAGGCAAGCAGGGCGTGGTACTGCTGGCGTGCGGCTCGTTCTCGCCCATCACCAACATGCACCTCAGAATATTCGGTACGTTCGCGTAACAAAAACATGTGATAGATAACTCCTATCTCTATTCACGAGAGAGCAGTTCACTGATTAGCTGTGCTGCGCTGCGTGTGTAGAGGACGCGCGTGCGTGGTTTCAGACACACGATGAACTCGGTCTGGAGGTGGTCGGCGGGTATCTGTCCCCAGTAACGGATGCCTACAAGAAGAAAGTATGTTGTTGATAGCATCGTGTGTTCTCGATGATGGTCGTACCGCTGTGTGATGGGCGCTGAGCGGAGCACATGGCCCTTGGCAGGGTTTGGCGTCTGCTCCCCACCGCATGAAAATGTGCGAGTTGGCAGTTGAGAACTCAGATTGGATCATGGTCGATGGGTGGGAAGCGTCCAAGGACGAATACATACGCACTCAGGTACGCTTACCATCTTAACCAGCCGGGCGGAATGTGAACGCTCCAGCGAAGTACTGAGAATTCAACATCAGGTGGTGATGGAGTACTTTGACCGCAGACTAAACGAGACGAGGAGCAACGAAAATAAGCTTAAAGTGATGCTTCTGTGTGGTTCCGACCTGCTGGACTCTTTCAACACTCCAGGCGTCTGGGCCAGCGAAGATGTACAACAAAGCTTTGTTACGTCACGGAACTTGGCAGACCACTGTAGTTAACTCTACTATTGCAGTTGGAAGTGATCCTGGGAAGGTACGGTGTGGTGTGCCTCAAACGTGAAGGTACCGATCCAACCCAGTCCATTCAAGCCAACGAGCTCCTTGTAAGACACAAGGTACCTACCTCTTTGCTCCTTCTTGATCCAGTCAGACTTAAATGTCGAATCTAATGATGTGTCTGTTTGTCGGTGATGAAGGACCACATTTATATTGTACCGGCCTGGATTCCGAACGACATCAGTTCCACACGCATCAGAAACATGCTGGCCCAGAACGTCTCCGTGAAATACTTCCTGCCCGATCCGGTGATCGAGTACATACGCACCAACAAGCTCTATGCCACGCCCGCTCAGTGAGAGAATTAGGCGAACGGGCGAACCAGAAGAAAGCTTTGTGAGATGATGATTACGTTATCTCAGGTGTTATTATCTTCTTAACAGACAAGAACTGTACAATTTTTACATACAAACACTGATAACTCGTTTTTGGGGTTATGGGGGCACGACTACGATGCTTGCGGAGGCTTGCTGCGCAGGGCCGCTCGACTGATGCGTTCCAAAGCATCGGTGCGCTCCTTGTTCGTCGGCAGGTAGGCCACGCGCATCAACTCCACCGCATTGACGTTGGGGAACAGGTGGCGCAAGTAGCTGTTGTAGGTATGGCGACCGGCCGTCACCTTGACACTCACACCTCGAGAGGACATGCTGGGTTGGTAAAACTTGTTGGTAAGGCTTGATGGGGAAGTGTGTGTGTGTGACAGAAGAGTACTCTAACAATAAAAAGGCGCAGATTTCACGAAAGAGATGCAATTAACAATTCCAAGAAAACAAAGGAATCCTGATAATGTGAAATTTTCCGCATCTTCGCAGAGGAAAAAGCATTTGTTTTGAATAAACGTGCACCCAAATTTCGCGGAAATTCAAGATCAAGTCCCAACAATACAGCAGGCTTCGTGGTTTTATGTATTTTTTTTTCCACTTTTGTATTTATTCTTTCAGGCCACCACACGTCATGGAACGGACTGCCGAGGGCGAAGGCAGCCCTTCCGCAGTGAGCTCGGGTACGAGCACCACCACGAGCAGCTCCGGGGCACTTCCGCCACCACCACCTGCCGCCACGCCCCTTCCCCACGCCCGCCTCGAACCTGGTCCTCTCCTGTCCCTTGCGCTGTTTTTTTTTTTTAGTTCACTCTCGCAACATTTTTATTATTATTTCTTAAATGATATATTTTGAATAATAATAAAAATGTATTATTTATTTATTTCCTTTCCCAAACAGATGAAGGGAAGCAAAAGAACGAGGTGGCTGGTGCACTGGCGGGCATCGGCAGGTAAACTTCCCTCAAAAGAAAAGAAGTGTGAAGCGGCCTCAAGAGGGCACGGGAAGCGCTATAGGGATGGGCTGATGGTGTGTGTGTGCATGTGACAGAACGCTATCTCGTGTGCTCACGCGAGCAGTAGTGGGCGTCGGACGCGGCAGCATCGCTGGCACGCTTCTCTCCCGATGTGCATTGCTCGTGGCGCCGTACTGACGACCCATTTTATCTTGTCATGTCTGGTACAGGCACACTTTCTGGCATGGCGGAGGAGACTGCTGGCTATCCTCTCGATCTAGTCAAGGTACAAACTCGTCACTTTGCAAACCATCATACTGTGCTCATCCTGAATTCTAGACACGAATGCAAGCACATAGCGATACGCACCCCACAGGAGCCATGGGCATTTGTACGTCTCGGTTCTCTTCTGCAACTGGAGCTGATGAAAACTCACATAATCAGTTCACAGTGAAGGAAACACTGCAAAAGGAGGGCGTAAGAGGGCTGTTCAAGGGCTTGGGGCCTCCTTTGCTCGCCTCGTGCATCACCACTGCCACCATTTTCGGTACGGCCTTACCTCTAAGGCTCTCTTTGGCTGATATGAACCAAAACTTATGAATATCTTAGGGTCGTACGCGCACGCGGTTGACTTCCTTCATGAGCGATATGGAAGCCGGGGAGAGATACGGCTGGCTCATGTTGCCCTCGCTGGCGCGGTAGCCGGATTTGCGCAATCATTCATTCTCTGCCCCGTGGATGTTATAAAGAACCGTATGCAAGTATCCGGCCTCGGGCACGGTGGCGGACATGGTCCTGGCAACTTACAGATGGCGCGCGAAGTAATTGCCGCACGAGGCTGGCAGGGGCTCTATCTTGGATTCGTCCCCACGTTGTTGCGCGATGTGCCTGGGTACGAAGGCTGATCTGATTGATGGCCAGTACTGAACTGATCAATGTGGGGCTGGTCGCGGTAGTTATGCTGTGTTCTTCGCGTCATATGAATTCCTCAAGCGATCGTTTGCAGCTCTCCCCTTCCTACGAGCTGGCTCGGGTAGTTCTTCGGGAGGCCACGGCGGAGATGACCCTCATGGCTCAGGCGGGTTGTCCCCAGTTGCCGTTATCCTTGCTGGTATGAAACCTGGAAAACGCAAAGCAGCACTCCAAACACTGACACGTCTGGTACTCGACTTTCCAGGCGGTGTTGCTGGCATGGCCTACCACACGGCCACGTATCCGTTCGATGTTGTGAAAACGCGAATACAGATCCAAACCGGGCCAACGCCGATCTACAAGGGCACTCTTCATTGTATCCGCGTCCTCTACCAGCAAGGTACAACAGCGGGATGCCGTCTGACTTGAGGGATCCTTTCTCCTGACTAGTGTGGTGTGCTCTCTGCAGGAGGTGCGGGTGCCTTGTTCAAAGGATATGTCCCAACAGTCCTCCGCTCCTTCCCTGCCAATGCTGTAGGATTCCTGGTACGAGCCCTTGTCATGTTCCTGAAACGGGCTTCTGACTTCATATTCACTCAGGTGTACGAACTCACGCTGCGGTTCCTACCTTGAGGATAAACGTATCATCAATCTCGCATCATGGCCGAAATTTATGTTAGCGGTGAAGTATATATATTTGCAACTGAACCTAGCCATCTGTCACACGGTTCACTTACGGCCGCCAAGGCTTGTAGTGAGCCATGTGATGAAGCGATCTATCTGATCCAGGTTCGGGCCGGGCTGAACCCGCTCCACACGTGTAGAGTGTAGGGGGATTGAGCAGGAATTGCCGCCACGGTTCCAGAGAAGGTAGACATTCAACAGGAGCGAAAGAAACAGAATCACCAGCACACTGTACGTGATCACGCTCCTGCAGATGCAAGGGTAAATCGGTGAACCAAGCATGCCGCATGTAAGAAGGGATGAGATGTACCTATCGTTCGGAAGGTACTGAGATAATCGTCGTTCAGGCCGCCATCTCTCAATTATTGGCTTAAGCTGAGCGACCTTCTGACCAAGCGCCATCGAGTACGAGGGCGTCGGGCTGTCGCTAACTTCCGCAGGCGTGGTTTTACCCTTGAACATGTTGACACTGCGAGTGATGAAAGTCGGAATGTAAACAGCAAGCCGCTTGGTATTGACTGGGCTCGACTGCGCGCGGTCGTTTGGTTTCTGTTGCTTGCTCTCCGTGGGCAGTTTCACGGGTTGTGATGAAGCAGGCGACTCAACCACTGTTCTCACCGCTACGGTATCAGCAAATTGGTAAGGGCTGGCAGCATCATCTGGTTTGCTGTCGCTGTCGTCATCACCGGCTGACGCCTTGGTCGGCTTTCTGTTTCGAAGGTAAAGCGGTGTGGCAACCGTTCGAACCTCGACGGTCTCATTTACCACAGCCGTACCTTTGGGGTTCTGTTAGATCCACGTACGAAATGGTAGTGGAGGGAGCGAACCAAGATCAGCTGTGGGCCCTGGTGATGGAGTGGTTGCGCTTTGTCGCTTAGGGCGAGCTGTAAACAGATGAAGAGACTCAGTTGCCTGTAAGACTTTGCAAAGCGAGATGGATTGTACCAGGAACACCAGACGAATCAGGTGATCTGTCCGTGCTTGAATGTTGGGGTTGAGCGCGCAGAAAATCGGGCAGGAATCTCTACACGATCAGCGGGGTAAGCGCACTGATGGCAATGCTCAAGTGTAACATTAAGTGGATAATAACGATAGTAGTGAATGGTGGGTGATTGGTGCATGATCACCACCTTACGTTCAGGTATCTTGCGGAGGAGATGATCGTAATAAATTTTGAGATTGACCGGTGCAACATGCTGTCCAACGGTCCCGCCCTCCCGGAAGAGAGCGTGCAGTTCCTCGAACTTCAACTCCTGCTCCCCGCATGCATTGCGGGTCATTGCCAAATTGCCAACATTGTATGGAGTATGTGTGTGACACTTGTGAACCACACTGAGGTGGGTGATGAAGTGGTGGGGAATTAGGTACCCAGACACCCTTAGATTCAGAAAGGAGATCCTTCAACGATTCCGGACTTGTGGCGTTACGAGTGATGAATGGATGCTGCAGAAGCTCCGCGGCTGAGGGCCTATGATTCGATTTAACTTGAGTTCAAAAATCGGACAAGGGCAAGTATTAGATACCTCTTTGCAGGATCTTTAACGAGAGCCGAAGCGATGAAAGAGTTGAACTCTTGTGACCATTTCCGTGGATCCGCAAGAGTTGGAGGAGGACGCACGGGAATTCCCACCATAGCCTGCCCGTAAGCTGTTAAGGGGCATTCCAGGAGCTTGGGAGGAAGGTGCTTACGCGCATAGGTTTCAGGTCCGCGTATGGTGGCCATCCATCAGCACACTCAATTGCAGTGATACCCAGGCTCCATATATCCTACAAAGACAGTATAAAAACCTGAACGTTTCAAAGCGAGATCAGAGCACTGACATACCGACTTATGTATAAGTTGCGGTGTGGTCCTTCGTTGCACCACCTCCGGGGCTGTACATACGAGGTAAACTACATGTTGCCAATTCAAATGCATAGGAAGCTCAACAGTCGTACCCATCCATAGTGGAGTGCCCGTCAGTGTCTCCCCGCCACCGATGGTGCCCGAAAGCTGCTGCGATACTCCAAAATCTGCACAGATTTACTCAGGCGTTAAATATCCACGACAGGCCAAACCTCGTATGCAAGCATTACCTGCAATCTTGACCTGCCCTTTTTCGTTAAGCAGGATATTGGCCGCCTTGACATCTTGCGAACAAAGAGTTAACGCTCCCTTCGAACAAAATCGGGCATGGAGACCTTACCTCTGCATGTGCACAGAATGATTAGCACAAGCAGAAAATTATATCAATCGAAAGTAGAAATACCTGTGAGTAATACCAAGCGAGTGTAAGTATTGAAGTCCAAGCAGGGTGCCACGCATCACCTCCGCTACTTCACGCTCTGTAAGAGTGCGTTCCAATCGCACCATACTATCCCGGACCTGCAACCAAACAAAAGGTGTAATGCCTCTTCATGTGTAATTGATAGAATTGATGAGCTTAATTCGTACGGATCCTTTGCCACAATAATCCATCAAAATCTGCAAACACGTCACCATTAAGAATCTATGCATTTCCCTTACGTTAACAACGATAGATACCCAAAGGTCATATGTTCCGTCACCTGACTTTTGAAGAACGGTCCCAAAATAACTGCCAAGGATGGATTTGTGAGCGTTTCTTCAAGACTAAAGTTCTTGTGGTCGAAAGGCACCTGACAATGTGATCTGATTTACATTTACGAAGGATATCGATCTCCTTGCGAATGTCCTTATTCACCTCCGACTCGGGATCGCCGATAGCAAGCACCTTGATTGCCTGCGCATTTCCGAAACGCTCTTCAGCTACTGACAGAGTGATTATGCTGTAAGTGCTTACCAGTAGGAAGCCGCTCGCTTTGTGCACTGCCTTATACACAGCTCCAAAGGCTCTGTGTCACAAACCGTCAATTCATCAGGGCTCTTAGGACAAGAACAAACTCATCGCTCTCTTACCCTTCGCCGAGCTTTTCAACGAGCTCGAATATTTCACCGGGATCTTGACCCGACCACTGCATGCCGCAGGCGAAGGAGAAGAAGACACAACCAAAGCGTCATGGAACGGAACGGAACGGAACGGAATGAGCTCGAAGACAGTCGCGAAAACGCAAACATCACCGGAGAAGGTCATCGTACGCTGAACTCAAAGTCCACATGCACCTGAAAATAAAGACATATCATTTGGGGTCAGTTTCTCATTTTAAATTCCATTTCCATTTAATCTATTTTAAAACTATTCTTTTATTCCTTTTTTTCAATTAAGATGAAAGAAAGAAAAGAGAGAAAACGACGGGGAGAGATGAGAGATGATCAAAAGTGCTCTCACCTTGTGCTGCACGTTGAAGGGACCACCCACGACTACCGGTGCCTTGTTGTTGGACTCTGTCGCGTGGTACCCCCGTGCCCACCCCGACACAACAAGCAGAGGGAGGAGAGATGAGAAGAAGAATAGTCAGGGTCGGAGTGCATAGAGGGGGGTCATCTTCTCAAAGATGGAGGAGGGCCCGGTAGTAATGGTACCATCGAGCTTCTTCCTGCTGATCTTTTTCATGAATGGAACTTCTCCCCGGTGGTGGTGGTGGTGGATGTGTTGTTGCTCTCTTGCCTCCACTCCACTCCTCCGTCACTCAGCCACAACTCAAATTTCAGATATTATTCCCAAATCGTTTCAGCTTATGTCATTTATTTATATATGTCGCACACAGCATGTCGTCAAAACACACGACAACACTATATGGAGCACAGTGATGGGTAATATGAGGTATGTTGTAGATATGGATTGTCGTGTCTGAGCATCACACGAGACGGCAATACACCGCGCAGGTGGGACGGATCGGAAGGATATATCCTTCTTGCTTGATGATGATGATGATGATCTCTCCTTAGCTTGGGTCATGTCAGCGACTTGGCAAACTCGACAAGGCCGTCTTCTTGCTTGAACGTCTGCACATGAATCAGCCAATCATCGGTCAGTGAAGGCATGCGCAGGAGGGATGATGAAAGGGAGCTCCAACCTGCACGCTACCGGCGCGGAGGCGACGCATGGTGGCAATGGCGTCTCGTGCGGAGGATCCGCGAGAGATGAGGTAAGCAGCCAACATGCAGCCAGTGCGACCCATCCCTGCATTGCAATGCACGAGGGTCGCTCCACCGAGTTGGCGCTGCTCCTCGACCAGCTGCACGAACTCTGAATGAAAACCCTCACACATCAGATAGAAACACTCTTGTGCGGCACAAGGCAGGCCAAGCACATACGTCGCATCTGCTCCAATGTTGGCGAGCGGTAATCGGGCACCGGTAGGTGCAGGTGCACCCGCAAGAATCCACCATTGACTACGAGGGCGGCCCTGAGGTCAGCCTCTGGCTGAAGAGGCGGATGGGCTTCGTTGAGGGAGACGACGGCCGTGATGCCCACCCGGGCGAGCTCGGCCAAGTCATCGCGCAGGTGGGCAGGATGACTGCCCGGCATGGCACTCCCCGCGAGCACACTCTCCTCCACCCACGAGAACCCTGCCACTCGGGCCACCTTACCTCCTCCTTCTGCTAAACGCACTTGCTCTCCGCTTTCCATCCTTTGGGCTCAAATAAGATTTAATAAAACAAATAATAAATATTTGTACACTCCACCGTTCACATAAACTCAGAAAGCAAAAACATTTCTCCTGTGGACGTGGATTCAATTCTGGGGTTTCAGCTCTTGCTGCCCCACAGATGCCAAGTCTACTTGATCTCAATCTCCTTTCCTGCCGCGAGCTCCTCTTCGATCGCAGCAGCGGAGTCAGCCGTGATGACGATGCCCTTGTCTTCCTCTTCCCCTTCCTCTTCCTCTTCAATCTGTTCGTTACCTTGCTTTTGCTGTGGATCTCCCACTTCGGTAGCCTCCTTCGTGGTGCTCTTCTTTTCGCCGTCTTCTTCAATTTCCAGCAGCTCGCCTACCTTTGCCAATGGTTCGACCGCCTCTTCGTTGTTATCCGTAGGTTCGATTTCAGGCCCAGAGGGTTGTTTCGAAGCTGCTTCAGTCGCTGCGGCAGCGGCTGCAGTAGGCGTGACTGCAACAGGCGGTACAGCAGCTGTCGGATAGAGCTTGTCTAATGCGCTTTCATATTCATCGTATCCCAAGACCTGGAATCTGACGTTAGGAATGGGTGATCGGCACTCGTCAGGAGGCGAGAGTACAGTATATAGTTCATCGCGGGTTTGCATGAGAGGAAGAACAGCACTCTGCGAGCCGTTCTTGGCGATACTTTCGTAAACCTGTTCCGCTGCTCGGGACATCGCACGGAACGCTGATACAGGAAAAAGGGCCATTGATACCTGTGGAGCGCCAGCAAAGGCAAGCTTAATATGCTGCTCGTTGATTGCGATCAATATCACAGCGTACCTTGGCTTGTCCTAACTGCTCCATGGTGAACATTGGAGTGCGACCAAATTCGGTGAGATTGGCTAACACCGGGGTATCGGGAAAGGCTGACGTGAACCTTTTCGAGGATCCCTCAGGTTAGCCCCAATAACAGGCCCAAACACAAGACTGCAAATCACGTACGCTTTGAATTGGCTGATCTCGCTAAGCGCCTCTGGAAAGAGCATATCGGCACCAGCGTCGATGTACGCTTGAGCGCGCTTGAGTGACGCATCCAAGCCTTCAGTGGCAAAGGAGTCAGTGCGGGCCATGATTACGAAGCTTTGATCTCGTCGTGCCGCGACAGCTGCTTGTATCCTATCCACCATTTCGGCAGTTGAAGCAACCCGCTTGTTGGGCCTGTGTCCGCATCGCTTGTGCTGTGCCTCCTGCGCTAACCGCCGCACTTCATTTCAAGAACAATCGATGCTGCACACCAAGGTACGACGAACCTGGTCTTCAATGTGTATGCCAGCAACGCCTACGGACTCCAGCTCTTGGACCGTGCGCGCAACATTGATCACACCGCCGAAGCCCGTATCCGCATCGACCAGCAAAGGAAGCGCGCTCACCCTGCAGTTCGCGGCAGTTGCAGCACAATCAGAGGTCATGACATTGCGAGCACGTACGTCTTCTCTTTGGTCCACTCACCTTGTGATACGACGGGCATCCTCTACAACTTCGCCCAGTGTCACCACGCCTAGATCGGGGAACCTGCACATCGCGATCAGCAATTATATTTTGTTGTCCTGTGTAACAGATAAAATACGTCAAGGAATAAATAAATCTATTATTATTATTGTTGTTGTTATATTATATTATATTATATTATATTATATTAGAGACGGTAGCGCACCCGAGAGAGGAAGCGGAAAGGGTGCTGCCCGAGAGATAGAGGGCGGGCAGGCCCGCGCGCTGGGCCAGGAGGGCCGCATAGGCATTCGGGACGCCCACCAGGGGCACCACCCCTCCCCATGCTCCCGCGCCCTTGCCTGCTGCCCCGGCCACCCCCACACGCACCGCCTCCCGTAGCCGCCATCCAGGAGCGCTGCTTGCCGCCGCCCCGCCCGCTTGTGCTCCCCCACGTAGCAGCATCGGTGCTGGTGTCTTTCTCAAAATGATTTGGATTGTTTCGTATTTGTTTGGATTTTGTGCAAAACCAAAAAGGGAAGGAACACTAAGGCGGAGGAGGAAGAACAAGAGGGGAAGGTAATGCTACAGACAGGGAAGTACAAGCGCTGATGAACGAAAGGGGAAAGCTGGACCGGCGTCGCGAAGCGAAGGCAGGAGAAAATCTTCCATGTTCCCTTCACGGTCCGTCGGTGCCGTGCGCTTACCATCCCTGCATTCCTCGCAGATCTAGCTTGGCTTCTTGTTGGTGAGACTCGCGATGAGCTCGGCCAGCGGTTGGAGCTCCTTCTTGTTGATCAGGTTGAACTCCTGAACGAAGAAGATAAAGTGCTTGAAGGAAGTGTTCAAGTGCGCCTCCTCACCGAGACTCACGATCTTGGGGAAGTGTGAGTGGTAGATGTGTGCGTAGACGCGGAAGAGACGCTTAAAAATGTTGCCCACGATCTGGACGAAGTTCTTCGGGAAGGGCACGCCGACCTTTGAGGGGAAGACGTCCTCGTCATCGAGCTGCTCCTGCACCCAGGTCATCAGATAGTCGACATACTCTGGCGCGGAACACTTGATGGCCTTTTTCACGTTCACGCCATCGGCCCACATGTACTCGTATCTGATTGTGAACACAAAAACATGCGCGGGTCAGCATCACGTGTACCATCATCCATTGAACCCAACCATGCCGCACGATGAACGCGCTTGCATAGGTCGTGCCACACAAATCACGAACAACACCACAAACGCGTAGAGAACACGCATGTCGCAGCCCTTGGTTGTAAAAGTATACCTCCAAAAAAAAACAAAAATAAGGGCAGATAAACGAAAAAATAAAGTGATAATCATTTTGGAAAAAGGAAAGGCGGGGAGGCAGTACTTGGGACCGGCGGACATCACAGGGCATTCCTGAGGCGTGCAGAACTCAGTGATGGTGCCGTACAGCATGTTGATCTGATTGAAGAAGTCGACCGCTGGTAGCCCCCCCCCAACGGGTTGTGAGTGACCAACGAATAAATAAATCAAATCAATTCCAAATCAGCAATAATAAATGATTAAAATCGAAAAGTACGGATGGGAAGAGGCGGTACTGTTGACAGCGAGCCATTCGTTGATGTCCTCGCCCTCGGGGAGGGTGACGGCGAGCTTGAGGTTGCCGCTACCGAGGGTGGCCTCGGCGTACTTCTTGAGTTGGTACTGCTTGGTGCCCTCCGGGATGTTCTTGTGGGGCTTGAACGTCTGGCTCTTCTTCCTGTGTTTTTTTAATTTTATTTTTTGTTTTAGTCTTTTTTGTTGGTGCAGCGTGCCCCAATTCTTTAAATTCAGGGAAAGGGGGCATGAGAAAAGAAAGTGGAGGGGGAAATGGGCAGTGGTATGAAGAAGAAGAAGAGGTGAATATATCTCTTGATAATCCATGGAGCCTCCTCCCTCGCTGCATCCCTTCAGACAGATCTACGCAGAGGGAGGGTTGTGGGGGTACCCGAGGCCAAAGATGCTCATGGTGGTCCCAGTTCAGAAGTGCTTCAGAAGGTGGAGGCGGGATGGAGGGTCCAGGGGAGGGGTGTGGTGGGGGGTAGTTGGGTGCGACAACAGCTAAGGCCGTCCTTTGTGTTCGTTGCGCTGACTGCGTGCCAAGAATTCTTTTCCTTTCAAAGACACCAAAATAGTTTCAAAATAGTTTCAAAACAGCTTTCAAATTAGAAACGAAATTTTGGCGTCGTGGCCATCACGCAGACAACTGCAGGGCGTGAGAGAGGGCGAGCTTCAAGTGACGCACGAAGCGAGGCAGCCCACGCTCCGTCTCCGTTTTGAAGCGAGCCAAAAGTAGACCCTTGCTGGGCTCTCCGACAACCTCGATCAAGAAGAATGCGGCTGACTGGTCCTCTTGAGCGAAGAAATAGTACTTGTACACGCCACCCACGCAGCCAGAAGCCATGCACAGGATGTGTCCGCTATTCATCCGTGCCTCCACACCATCCCACTCTACGTTAATCTGTATGCATGTCCACATGAATGCATAGGATAAGCCAAAAGACTCAGGCTCGCAACAACGCATTAACATACATTCAAAGGCATCTCCCACGTGTGTGCGATGGGAAGCGTGGCCCACTTGTCCTGGAAATCCTTAGAATCCATCGCTGGTCGCGGTCGAAGTACCAGAGGACCTTCTTCTCCCTATAATCATCGAAACCTAAGACTAGGGCGCATACGTCGCGAAGCTATCAAGAAAGAGCTACCAATAATGTATGCACCTTGGCAGCTGTAGTGAAAGGCACTGGCCGGTCGTCTTGGGACCCTTCCACTGATTCCGTAGAGCTCACGCTGTGATTCTTGTTGTTTACCTTGCTATTTGTTCAACCAAAAGCTCCATTGTGAGAAGGAATGTAAACAGACAAACCAAGGCAGCATACGCTGGTCGTATGTCGAGTGTAGGAGGGCGTGGGAATCGATGCGATGGTAGGCCATACACAACTGCCAATGAATTGAATTCTGCCAGCAGCTCCAACTACGGTAGCGCGAAAGTGAGATTAGGGATAGTAACACTTGAAGCGCATGCAGGCGTACGTAGAGGTCAGTGTGAGTATCCTCAGCAAAGGCGCCTATGGGATCCTTTTCTATGCTGAACATCTGGCGGGCCTCGGGAAGATGAAGCCGCAATAAACGATAGTAGAGTAGTGCACGATCCCTTACGTCCACATTCGACGTGTCATCGAGGGCCGCACGAAGTAGACGGCCCAAAATTGGCTGCATCTCGGGAGCCCGCTTGAAGAACAGCCGCATGGATGATGATAGCACCTATCAACAATTACCAACGTTAATTTATCTGCGACAACCTTGCGGACGATACAGTAGTCTCTATCGAACCTGAAGCTTGAGCGTTGGAGGTAGATCACTATATGAGGCCACAAGCTCATCCTCAAGGAGGTAAGGAGCTTCGTTTATTCGTTCTCCGTATTCGCCTAGTACCCATGCAAACGCGCCGCGTGCCTCAGCGTCCTATTTGGTAGGGGAAGATATCGCATTTAGCTTAACCTCAGTGGACGAACAATTATCTAAGCTTCAAAGGGAGAGCTACCAAGCGAGAAGACTTCACAGCGTTGAGCAGGGTGGATAGAAGTACATCTGCATGAGTGGGTGAGCGTCGTAGCAAAGCGAGGGCAAGTGAAAGGCCCAGGCCCGCATAACGTCCCCCTCCGTTAGCAGCCGAACCGAGCAGTCCCTGTGCCACAAAAACTGCGGAAGACTCCGCCTAGCAATACGCGCTCAGTGGATGGATGCGCATCCAACAATTGGAAGAGTGTCGCACCTGCGGTACAGCAGCTGCTATCCGACCGATGGCAGCAACTGCACGTTTACCAAGCTCATTGTCTCCTTCTCGAATGTACTCACTAAGCTCTTCGACGATATGCTGGGCGTTGGCTTCCGATGCGATGTCAGTCAGAATGTCTACCTTGAGCACTTTGACTGCCAACATATCGTTATATCTAGAGTGGACCCGTTCGGTCAGACATGCTCGCAGCTTCAATTCTTGACACGTACCGGCAAAAGAAATGCTTGTAGTGGGGAGCAAAGTGATGAGGTGCAATTGTAGCAAGCAACCGAGCGTGGTGTAAACACGCCCAAGCTTGCTCAGGCCCAGCGGAGACAAGCAACGAGATGAGAGGTCCAACTAACCGGGCATACACCTGCTCCTTGATATCAAGGTCCTGCTCTAAAAGTGAATAATTCTTATGGCCGTTTCGTTTTAACGATAGAAACGAACCTCAGTAAGATGAAGGAAAGCCTGTGTAATAGAGAATATAAGAGCCGGATTATTATACTTCAGCCTCTCCTCGAGAACGTTCAAGATATCAAACAGATCGTCCTCGGTAGGTGAATGTCTCAGTGCCTAGTTATGCCCCATTGAGTTAGACTGGTGCGTCGCAGATTCAACAATCAAAACCGTACTATCTGAAGAACGAGACTAGTGGCCCACGGATTGAAATTGCTCAAGCGTGAGAAAAGGTGCATTGCCAAAGATCGAGCTACTGATGGGCCACCAGCACTCGACAACACCTAGTCGGTGTAAGTAAGGTGCACTCAGGGAACACTTTTGCAGGAGGCGTACTTCTTGTAGGGCTGCGAGAGCATTGTGAGCTACTGTCGGATCCCGATCGGCCACCAATTCGTACAACTTGTTCAGCCATCCACTCTGCCGCCACGGGATGAGCACAGTTGAATGGGCTCAACAAAAGAAGCAGGCAGGCACCTGACGCTTAAGTACATCCGGAGAGAGGCGATGCAGTTTTGCTACAGCCAAAGCAGCAGTCTTCCGCACGTAGGGCGCTGGATCCTGCAAACCTGCAATGATAGATCGAATGAACATGATGACCGTATCGCCACGACTTGTCAGCAAGACTTACCGCTATCCACGGGTGCGATCATATATTCGAGGAAATTGGGCAAGCGGAGCGAGCATAGGTTACGCAGTGCAAGGCCGCGTATCATCGGGTTGGTATCGCTAACATCTTTCTGAAGGGTATTCACCGCGAGAAGCGACAAGTCTGGATGCGACTCGGCATACGTGGTGAGGTAGAGGTAAACGAGCTTCTTCTGCACAATGTCCCTCGTATTGCACGACTGTCCTTGCCCTGCAGTGATCAGTGCTCCGAGTCATGAAGCAGACAGGAGGACCTCGTACCATCACCATCTCCGGAAAGAGTCGGGAGAGATCGATGCCGACCGTCATGAAGGCAATGACACGCTTGACGACTTCGCGCTGTTTGTCCATATCCCGCTCTACATTCGCCTCGCGCAGTCCGGCCAGGAGCTCCTCCACTTCTCCTGTTGGTATTGAAATAAATAAATAAAATGAATTGTTAAATATGATTGTTTGCGTCAACCGAAGCAAGGAGAAGGAAAGAGACGCAACCTTTCTTGAGTTCCGAGAAGTAGCGATTCGCGGTGGTGCCGACGGCAGAGGAGGGATTAGTGCCAGAGGGGGAGGGGGCAGGCGAGGAAGAAGACGAGAAGGACGAGAACGAAAACGAAGCCGACGACGGGTGCCCCGGCCGTGTGAAGGCCGCATCGCCCCCTCCTCCCCCGCTGGTGTAGTTAGTCGTCATCCTCTCCGGCCCAGCACACAGCACTTCCTCACCTTTGCCTTTCGT
>CDEZ01021478.1:0-12404 GCA_000826365.1 Acanthamoeba royreba | reverse complement strand
CGCTCCAGCTTCAGCCAGGTCCTCGATAAGCTCGTCTCGAACCACGTTCACCGTGTCTACGTCATTGATGAGCAGGGCAAGCCCATTGGCGTTATCTCGCTCCTCGAAATCCTCCAGGCCTTCTCGCACTAATCTCAGAGCGTACCACTCAATGTTACGTTTTCCACAGCAGATGTCACATAATACTACTGTTTTTTTGGCTCAACCAGCGCTGCCACTTTGGACGTCCAGCGATCAGTCGTCGTTATTGCTCGATTGAGCAATGGTAGACAAATCGGGATCCTTTGGCTCGGTCATGTCTGCCCTCTCACCTGCATCGCATGTGACTATTTGTGAGCGCAAATCACCTTCTTCTCCTCTACGACGAACAGCGTACCAACGTAGGAGGGGAAGCGAGGGATGCCGTCCGCTGTGAGCTCCTGGAAGCGGTACGTCACGATTGATCCGATCGGCGGGGGATGCTCGCGCTGGTAATCGGAGAACCTAACCCCGACAGCTTAGAAAGGCATTCCCGTATGAATAGGAGAAAGGAAGCGTACCCAGTGCCTATGCTGAATTGAGTGCCATTGGCCATCTCGCACCGTAGGGTGCCCACTTTCATCTTTTTGTGAGTCGACGCGCCAGGTGCGGGAGCGAGCTTGGTATAGCCTATGACGCGAGCCTCTGCGTCGTGGAACGTCTTCACCTTAAGCAGTGTACTCGACCTGCATATTATCTGCAATCAGAAATCATGTAGCTCGCCTCATGAGGCCATAAATGGTAAAAGCTGACCGTACCGTGCGCCAACATACAAGGAACCGGGCTGTCGGAGCATCATACCCTCGCCGCCCTTTTTCTCGATCTTCTTGAGCTCCGTTTGCAGGTGATCCTCGCCTTGGCACTTGGTATGTGCGACGACACGCGCGTACGGAGCGCCTTCTCTCCCCTTCTTGTCGAACCATCGCTTGATGGCTGCCATGCGCGCCTCGAAGGATTCCGTCACCAGACCCGGCGCATCGAATACTGAGATGCAGATAACGTTAGGTGCATTGGAGCGAGTGCTGTCAGGCGGTCGATATGTCCATACTCTGAAAAGTGAGTTCCTTCCATTTATCACTCTTGCTCTTGGACTTGACTATTCCAACCGCGCTTTGGAACATTCCTCGACCTTGGGTCATAAATGTGGAAGTTAGATCAAGGTCACGTGATAACATACTAAACAGAAGGCGAACGCCGGGCACCTTTCCACAGCTCTCCATCTAGAGGCATTGAACTTGATGGAAGGCCCTCCACAAACCAATCTGGGGCTTCGAACTTATTGCCCAGCCGAGAAACAAAATGGCTGATGAATGGCGGCGCTAAGTGAACAACAACGAAACATGGGCGGGCTATCGTCAAGGTACCTTCCATTCCAGTAAGCTCTAACGCCATCAAGCTTTTCGCTCATCCACCACCCCGTGGGATCTGTTTTAGGATTCCACTTGTTGGCCAGCAGGAGCTGAACTGATGCTTGAGCAGTCGGTGCCTCCACAACGGCATCCTCATCTATCCCAGCAGACTTGAGTGCCTCCAACAACTGTACACATTGAAGGTGATCAGCTGTCTCAAGTTTGAACAGGTTTTGCAACTGAGGATATGGGCGTGCCTGCTCTTCTTGCCACACTGTTACGCCAAGGGTTTCAGCCTTAGTGAGCTTGCTTCCAGGCTGCACGTGAGTTTAGAAGGCCTGTTAGGCGGCAAAACAGAGGCAAGAGCTTAAGCTGCGAGAGGGGATACCTTGTCGCCAGCTACGAGGATATCAGTGTTCTTGCTCACGCCCGTACCAATGTGCGCTCCGGCTTGCCTTAATAATTGTATGATATCGGCGCGTCGTGTTGTGAGGGCACCTGTAAGCACCACAGTCTTCCCAGCGAGAGAATTCTCTCCGTTGCCTGTGGTCTTCTTGCTCTTGCCTGTCTTGGTCTTATTAGTACTTTCCTTTTCTTCTGCTTCTAATTCTAGCTCCGCCTCCTCATCCTGTAACATGCACATCTCGCTTGAGTTCATCTCTTTGTTGTTCTAGATTTGGGTCATGGAGGCACTACCTGCCGATCGGGAGAGCTTGGCGGAGAGTGCGAGAACTGTGCTCGGTGCTCCTTCGATTTACGATAACACTCGGAGCCGTACTTGCAGCGTGGCCTCTTGTGCGCACTGCTCTTCTTCTTCTTCTTCATGATCCCGTTGTCGTCCTCGATCTCACGTCTCTCATCATCTGACGGTGGAGCCTTCCGTTTCTTGGTGGTACCATTTAGCGCAGAAGATGAAGACGATGTGCCAGTACTGATTGGCGGCAGTTCGTCGAGCTCCGGCCAAGAAGACTATAGTTCAAGCGAAAGATGAGCTGATTGTCTGATCTGATGAATTGTACGCAACATTCCGATGCATAGCTTCACACTCACCTGACTTCCCGTGGAGACCTGCTGGTTGTGGCTGTGCTTGGCCGGCATGTGCACCTCAAAGCGGGTGGTGTTATCCTGCGGAAGGAAATGCAGTGCATCGCCGTGCATTAGTGTAGCCTCTTCGCCCTTACACAGCAGCAACTGCTTCCCACTGGTCCGCTCCACCACCACTGGATTCGCTCCGCGCTGCACACATCACAATTCATCAATGCAAAGGTACAATGATGAGTATCAACTTCAAATTTTTTGTAACAAAATACTAAATTAGCTTCAAATTGGTATAAATTTCAGGAAATGTGAAAAATGATCGTAAAAATAACATAATTGTAGATTATGTTACGAAACATGAATTTAATATTGTTTTGGAATTCCAAAAAGGCATGGCTTGTCGTACAGCAGTGATGTGGAGTTTCCTTGTCGCGGCAACGAAGCGGAGAGCGACGTGCACACGCGAGCAGCGAGTGTAGTGCTGGCCCAACCAAAACCGGCCCAGTTCCACCACCTTCGGCAAGAACGTCATTTAGTATTTGTATTATTTTATTAAACTATTTAAATCAAAAAACCATGTACCTCTCCGTCCTGCAGCTTGGGACTATCAGTTCGCTCCGCGTGGACCAGCCTACACCCAACCTCGTCCTTCTCCATCTTATCTTCCACCAGGTCAAGATAATTTGCCTTGGAGGAAAACACAGAGTTAAGGCCAAATAAAAATATTAGCAAATCAGCTTCGTGGAAATGTCTACAGAAAACATTTCCTAATTATTTCTCGAATATTTCCTTCCTATTCAAGAATGTGCAAAATGTCCAGCGTTGTTGCCGGTCAACTTAAGTTTTCTGTAAAGAAATAAAAAAGTACCCCAACCATGGATGAAGAACTGGCCGTGAGCAGCAGGCAGCAGTCCTCCTCGGAACACCCATCTCGAGTAGGAGCATGTTGTACCCTGGTGGGCATGAACCAGTGTTTACTGAACTGGACCGACGACAACGTACCTACCTCTTCCTCTTTTTCTCCTTTTTGGATCCTACGACCATGTCCTTGTCTCTCTCTACTTACTTTCACATGAAAATAGGTGGTGACGTTGTCACCAATGGACCGAGTGCGAAACTGGTTCGGGACGTGCAGAAGTGAGGCCCAGGTGAAGCGAGGGCGGTGGTACTACGAGGTAGAGCTGCTCACGTCGGGACTCTTCCAGCTCGGGTGGGCCACGTCGGCCTTCTTGCCTGCTCCCGGGGTACGCCCATCCATGCGTAGCCTTGGCAGCTCTGCATGTGTCGCTTTCGTTCTTTTTCTTCTTCATTCTTTTCTTCAGCGAATCTGTCGCAGCAACTCCGTTTATGGACATTCTCATCCTTTGTACAACCAATGGTCTTATTTATGTGGATTTCCACTATTTATGAAATTATTTAAATCTTGAAATGGAATAAGAAAGAACTGATCACAAGCTCTCCTCTGATCACAGGCAGGAATGGGTGTTGGTGACTACGAGAAGGTTTCGTGGGCATATGACGGCTACAGGGTACAGGTTCTTAGCGGCAAGGAGAAGCCCGGTTATGGCGTGCAGTGGACCCAAGGTGACGTGATCGGCTGCGCGGTCGATCTCGAAGAAGGCACGGTGACGTTCTATCACAATGGCCGGTCTTTGGGTGTGGCGTACGATGACGTGCGCTTGAGCGGCCCCGAGGACTCGATATACGCTGCAGTGACGCTTTCCATGCACCAGAGCTGTCGTGTGATTTTTAAGCGCGAGGAGATGATGTATGATTCAAGCTCGCATTCATCAAGGTGATTTTGATCGTCACTCATTCTATCTGCAGGTTCTATCCCGAGCAAGAGAACTATGGCCTCCTTTCGGTGTTGGTTCATGAGGGCTACTCCTGCTTTGCGTGCGCCAAGAAGGCCCACGTGAATCCAGAATCCCAACCACGGATTCGCGGCGTTCTGCATCGCTGCATCACGTGCCCAAACTTCAACTTGTGCCAAACATGCAGTGAACAGCAAAAGGATATGCACGATATCGAGCATCTCTTCGTCACCGTGCCCTTTCCTCTTGCAGGAGGTCTGCCTCCCACACAGCAACTGATTACCCATGTTCCACCAGGTACTCCTAGCACTTTGTTAGGTTCTCCCCAAGAATGCTGCTTACCTCCTTGTCGTTATCAGAATTACAGCGAGGAAACAATCCTTACAAGTATCATCCGTACCGGTGTCGGGATTGCGGAGCTAGAAAGCTTTCAGGAGTCCTTTACTCTTCGATTTCCGGTGCCCCCACTCCCCAGCCATCTCGAGAATTGGTGCACCTGTGTGCGCCGTGCTGGATGAAGCGGTATGTTATCCCCGCTTCAGCTATTTTGGGAGTGAGCTTACATGGCTACTTCCTTTCCAGATACGAGAACGATCCTCGCCACCCGAGCTTCAGTGGTGACAGAGGGACACCGCTAGATGGCGATGTATGGATTCGATGTGTTGCATTGGATCTGTCAGGAGAGTTAGGCCTTGCTGAGGTCTACGAAGAAGAAACAAGCCCTGCTGAACATGAAGAAGGGGACGCCTATCTGGCGGATCCTACAGAGGATGTACGCTTTGTTCCTGTTCCTTGCATCAAACCAGCCCTCTGCTCACTCATTTCAGTCTTCACAGACATCGGAACCGATGAAGAAACAGTCAATCCCTGTTGCGTATTCGAATCCCATGAAGTTTTACTATTCCGAATCAGGGTCAGGAACAGAAGAGGAAGATGAAGAGGAAACAAAGAAGCCGCCCAAGGCTACGGGGACCAAGATGAAATCTCGCCTACGGAACTACGGCAAGTTCTATGCGGCCTATGCTGGGGAAAGCAACGACTCGGGAACGTCTTCAGCAGGCGGTGATATTTACGTTGATGTGGACGGTGACATGAGTTCCAATCGTACAACAGCCTCCGAATCACACAGTGCCGACATCGAGAGTGTCTATGCGGACGATATTGATGGCTTGCAGCCTAGCGGGCGAGATGTGAATGAAGACGACGAGCCTGTACCTGCCTGTGCGTACGCCTCAGTTGAAACAGAAGCTGAGTTGAAGTTGACACGACAAGTTGTTGATGAACCGGTACCCTGGTTTCAGTTTTTTCTTGTGTTTCCTGTCTAACCAGTTGCGATTGTGCCCCGTTGTACAGTCGGATGAATCCAGTGAGAGTGAGTCCTCAAGTTCATCTGATGATGATTCCGACTTGTACAGCTCTTCAGACGATGAGGATACCAATGAAAGAGAAGACGAAGATGAGAAATCAAGGGACTGGAATAAAGAACTACAGGAGCTTCTCGACCGTATCGACCGTATGGCCTCCCCCGTTTTAAAAGTTTGCAGCTTGGATGACCGTTTATCCTTCTGTAGAGTTGCAGGAAGGTCCAGATGATGAGGCCCGATTGCCATTGTTAGCACAACTTCGCAGCCTCGTTCGAGAGTTCGAGCGTACAGCCGCAGCGATTGCTCAAACAATCATCTCCGAGATGTCCCTCCCCGTGAGCCAGAAAACGTACAAACCCAAAACCGACATGGGTGGTGTTGCGGGTACGGTCTCGCCAAAAGTTTATCCATTCCTGCGAAAACCTGATTTTGTTGATCAACAGGTGGCGAAAAGTACATGGTGGAAGGCATTTTCTTCAAGGTACGGCCAAAGATGAAGTTGTTGTTGCGTTTGATGATTCTAACGATTTATCTCGAACAGTTCGCCATTGATTTACACCATATCTACGGTGGCAACGCGTACGCGCTTAAGGTACGCCCCATGGCCATTCGATAAGGCAGGATGAATGAGTAACGGATGTCCTTCTCCATAAACAGGCTGCTAGCCACGAGCTCAAAGTACAGTTCTCGACCTTGCGAATGATCAGATTTGACAATGTTGCTCACCTGCTTGCATGAATGAAAACAGGGATTGCGAGCGTACTTCATAGCGGATAAACCGAATGACCCTAGCCTGCCGCGGCTGTGCGTGCCCATGATGTCCATCATCGACTACTGTGGATGGAGAATGATCGCCTGCTGTAAGCTACCTATTGGCAAGCAGACATTGTGCTACGGCAGTGCAGGTCCATAGCTCTCCTTAAGTTTGATGGTGAGATGCTTATCCATGCTACTGAATAGATGGCGGCCGCACCGTACATGACAAGGATCCCATCTTGTCCAAGCTGATGAAGCATGCAGCCGAGCAAATGAACATCAAGGGTCACATGGCTGGTCCAATACTGGAGCTAGCGACACTCCTCTATGCACCCACCGATATTGAGGGGCATCTAGGCACGGATGGTCGCTACTATGTTGTCGGTATGTTCGATCTGCTCAATTCAGTGCCCTGGTGATGACACTCTCTGCTTCACTTCCAGACACGGCTCGAGTGTTTCCTGCTGAGCCAACATGGGTCACTTTTAAGGCCCTGCTCCTTCCTCCGGAGGGTCGTAGGGATTCTTGGTCTCCAAGGGAACGTCCTCCGGTGATCGAAGTCGACCTCACTGTGCAGAGCTGGGAAAAAGAGATTCTCCAGATCCTCTGCGTCGATGATGCTAACCTCACGCCCAGTGAAAGGGTACTACAGGGCTCTTATGGGTAGCTGCATACACTGGCTTCTAATGAATTCCTCCCAGGAGAAACAAAAACTGAAAAGCATCACTTTCTCTGAAGCGACGCTTGTGTACACCGGCCGCGGACCGATCAATCATCGTGCCTCGCTCCTTGCTCAGTGCATCATTCGAGGTCATGCTCTACTCAACTTCGGAGGGTTCAAGGGAAAATCCTTCCACAGCCTTCTTCGTCCAGGTACGCAATGCCATCGGCTAATCACTGCACAGTTTGGCAGGACGTTACTGATGACTCATGCTGTCGACTAGAGTTTGTCAAGAGCCTTGATTATCCACTCTCAAGTGATGTATGGACCCTCTTTGGCCGGCACAACGCGACAGTACACAACGAAGAAGTGCACCGGGCTACTGTGCACCTCCAATCTGTTGTAATTCCAAAGTAAGATCTTCTACCGCACGCTACCTCCATTGGTTACTCACACGGTCACGCATGTCTAGATTTGCGAAAGAGTTAGCCGGAGGTCAGATCATCCCCTTGAATGCTCGGCAGCTGCGCGACAAGATGCATGAAGTGGGTGCGCAGCAACCTTTCACAACCCTGATCTACTTACATGTCACTCACGCAATGTGTTTTTGATGGATGGTGCAGGAATCAATATGCGCTACCTGGGTCTGCTTCGATCTCTACTGCCTTACTCAAAGAAGGGACAAGCGTCCCTGTTGTTGGTTGCCATTGTCACGCGCTGCCTTAAGAACTTCATCCGTGCTGCCTTGCGTACTAGTTCACAGGACAAGCACCGTAGCACCATCATACAGTACTTTCGCCATTGCTTGGTACACTTAAGAACAACAGTCTGAATCCTTTTCGTTTATGTTCTGCCAAGGTACTTGGATCTGATCTTTGGAAAGAGTACCGCTTCAAATTCCTACTGGACCCACATCATCAAGCTGCTCATACAAGCCAAGTACCGTACGTTGTCAGAAACGGCTACTCTGATGACATGTGAGCTCATTCGTCGTTGTTCATCGTACGAGTATAGAAAAGTACGGCAATTGTCTCACAAGTGATGAGTTGGCGGCGGACTATGACCTACGCGATCAAATCCGCAAGCAATCGCTGCTGGCCGATTTGCAGCAACACTTGGGATTCACCTTCTCCTCTTCGGTGCTCAATGTGATCCAGAGCCCCGAGTTCTTCACCCGAGAGAATCCCTTTCACGACCTCATCGCTTCTGCTGAAGGGGGCGAAGCGAACTGCCTTCTACTATCTCGTACCAAGCAGCTATTCGAACCTTTTCTCACCAATTCAATCGGTGTCGTCGTTGAACGGACTGCCGCGCAACTTCCGATAGACGACCTGCAAGGCGCTTCATCACCGTCACTCGCCGTTGCAAAGAGGTCGGAAAGACTGACAGCTTCGGTCTTTGGTGAGAATAGCCGACACCGTATACTGCGCTTGGCCAAGTTAGCCGAAGCCTATCTGCAGTGCGATCAAATGGACAAGGCCAAACAATGCTGCACGGACGCTTTCTCGTTGTTGACGAGTAGCAAGGTGAATCAGGTAAAATCGTTTCCACCCTCTCGCCTAACTGTGTTACGGTACACTTACTTCGTTTTCATCATCATGACGATCAGGCTGAGGGCGAAATGGAGGAGGATTCGCAATGTCCATTGGAAGTCATGATCCTGCTTTCGCATATTGCCGGAGATGTGAGCAATAAGGAGGGAGACTTGGAAATGGCCAAGATGTACTACATTGCAGCGCTCAACGGATTGGATAGGTATGAAGGTCTCTATTCTCCAAGATCATCCTCAGGCTCACAGTTCTGTTTCAGGTTGATGGGAATCGACGGGAAAGAGTGGGAGGTGGATCTCGCTCCAGTTTCAAAGTACTATCAATGCGTAACAGAGCCTAAAGCGATGCGCAACGATATCTCAACTACAAAGCCCTTACCCAATCCTATCGCTCTTCTTGTCCTCAACAAGTTGATCATGATGCTATACAAGATGGATGAAGACAAGTTCCAAACGCCTCGAAAGGAGCGCAAGAAGCAACTCATCCTCTACTCTGCTCGTTTCGCCGATGCATGGAGATACGTGCCCTTCTTGGGCAACGAGCAGCTCCGAAAGAAGGTGTTTGGTGTGGTCGTCCCAATCCCGCTCGTGATCCTCTTTGAGAACTCCTACATTACATCCATCCAACCGTACCTGGGCGATGCCGGCCCAGAACATCGTGAGGTGCGTGAGTGGTTCCTACAAGGTACCATCCAAACGTGCACACTTGCTGCGTTCTAGTGAACCACTTACTTTCTTCACTTCAAGTGGAAATGTTTGGCATCGAACAGTCATCGTACGACATGAGTGATGCCTCCATAACTTCCTTCTTCTCAGAAATCAACCTTCGTGGTAACCTGAAGGTTTACGAACGGTCCACTTCATCAAACGGTAACCCTCTTCCAAATACCAGCGCTTTAGTTCCGCATCTGATGGTGCCCTTTAAATTGCAGACAACTCCAAGATATGGATACCGAAGGACGCGCTGCGGGGAGAGCTCATCCAAATGACCTGGCGTACTAAAGTCCGACTCGACAACCGGGACAAGCTGCGAATATTCGTTTACCGAAACCTTCATCGTCAACTGGCTGCATCCCATCGACTCTCTGAGGTAATTCTAACTTAGTCTTATTGAAATGCAAGAGTAGTCTGATAGGATTGTTGGTGCGTGGGCAAATAGATCGAGCCCTTTTGCGTGTTCTCCGACCTTCTGATGAATTCTCGAATGCTGGTCGACCACACCGAAGAGGAGATCAAGCAGGAAGAAGTAAAAACTTGGAGGGATGCCAGAGGTGATCAGCGTATGTTCAATATGACCTGGTTTGGCCGGCGCTGGGAATATAGAGGTCAGATCGAGGTCGATCTCGCCCCTTTCGAACCTGGCGTATATCACTTCGTGTTGGGTATCCGCGATCGCAGCATCGATGTACTACACTGCAGCTTGCCAATGCTCGTACGCTCCGGCGTCGAGAAAGAAGGTACCCAAACCCTCTTTACTTTGCTGAGTGATCACTCATCGGTTGCAGAGTACGTTTTTGAGTGGCTCCAGGGACGCAGCGCTACGCTACTCAATTCAAAACCGAAGATCCATCTCCCACGAGTGCTGATTGACATATCGGAGCTCTCACCGCGCATGCGTGTCATGCAAGTGGCTTGTGCAATGCAGTCCACACTTCTACTCACCACAGACAACCGCGTCTTTGCCTGGGTAGGCTGACCTTAGCGTCAAGTATTGACATCTTTACATCAGTGTGACGCTGTGCTTGGATTCTACAGGGTAATAACACGCATGGGGAGCTAGGGCTGGGCGATCAAGAGAGCCGAAGCGAGCCCACCGAGGTCCTAGGTCAGGATCACCATCTCGTAAACATGCAAGCTGGAATACTTACCATCCTGATAACTCCTTAGGCTTAGCGGGGAAGAGCATTGTGCAAGTGAGCATATCCTTGCTGCCGCACCAGGATCCAAAGTCTTGGTATGTTGCGGGCGAAGTTCATTCGATGGCCGTGTCTGCGACTGGCGTCGTATATGTCTGGGTATGAATGCCTTGCGTCTCCAGTTACATTCACTGTACTCATCGTAGATATACGGCAGGGCGGAGGAGGACATGGAGCGCTGGGCACTGGCGATATGTCCGACATGCTCACGCCTTTTGCCCTCGAATCTATGCGCACCAAGTTCGTCAAGCAGGTGTGCATATCTGGGCCCTTGTAGAGGTTGTCGTATTGAAATGTCAACGTCTGTGCGCGGTACAGGTCTGTGCGGCTTCGAATGCCTCGCTGGCGCTGACTAATGACGGCCAAGTCTGGCAGTGGGGCTACCGACAGCATGAGGAGACAGGCGAGGACGACTCGACAGCAACCCCGTACCGCGTCCACTTCGACGAAACCATCGTTCAAATCGCCGCAACTCGCCGAACCTACGCTGCAGTAGATCGGCTGGGATTCGTGTACATGTGGGGATGGATGCCCGAACCAGCAGATATCCATCAAAGAATTACCTCTTCTTCTGGTACCACCGAACACGTACTGAAGCGGAGGAAGACAGAGGAGCGCTACGTAAATCAACCTATTCGTCTTGAATCTGTAACCGATCATTTCATCGTAGACGTTCAGGTACGTTCACAGGATGCATTTCGATCACTCGTGTGCATTCTCATGCATTGTGGTGTAGATTGGCAACAGGTGTGTCCTGTTACTTACGGACGATGGTCGCGTGCTGGCGTTTGGTGAGAATCCCAATAATGGGCGCGGTAACGATGAGTTCCATTACTCCATCACGTCCACCTTCGATACTTCAATAGCTCATCCGCCACACGAGATCGACCTGTTACAAGCACGGCCCAACGTCCGCATAGTGTCAATCGTTTGCGAAAGGAACTACATGCAGGTACTCACGGCGGAAGGTGAAGTGTTCTATTGGGGCGGTGACGCCCAGTACCTCCCACGTCGACTGGACCTCCCCAAGTGCCTGCGTGCACGGCGCATGTTCCCGGGAATCGTCGTGTGCGATGCCTCATCGCGGCTCAATGATGCTGCCGAGTATGGATTCTTCGCCAACAAAGTGCTGGGATCAGACGGAGCCAGTCTGTTGCAACGGTTCAAGGAGAAGCGTCTCAACAAGTTAGCCAACGAGTGGACTGTGGAGAGCACTTCAAGCCAGGTGGAAGTACGTGAGAAGAAATCGCGCCGCGTTTTGATCAAGTGGCGCTGCCCGGTGTGGTGGGTCTCACGTGCCATCAAGGAAGATAGCATCGTTTTGCGCATGGTGCCAGATGCAAGTCAGCCAGAGCACGCTAGCAAGGAAGCATCTGATGACAAACGAGAGAATCAAGATGAACCAGAAGTTAGGGTCTTCCTTCGCGACAGTGCCCTCATCGAGGAATCCACCGGACAAGGTGAACTGGCCTTCCCGGTACCGTACCTCAGGGAGGGGCAGTACGTGTTCGTATATGCACGCAAGATGGCGAATACCACCGAAGAGCGGGCCACCAGCCAACCTTTGGCCATCCGCCATGCAACCGATGATGCCAGCACTGAAGATGCACACTACTGCTTCCCGCTCAAGCCGCTACACTTCAGCAAGATGCAAAGCTTTGTCTCGTGTGCGCCAATCAAGAACTGTGCCAAGCTCATCGTGAAGGACCTAGTCAAGGTTGTCGCGGCCAGCGAGGCAAAGAGCGTTATGCGTGATAAGATCCTCGTGCGTGCGCTGCTGCTGAGCGAGGACTACTCTCGCAGCAGGTACCTCACTATCCCACGCGCGGGGTGATGCCATTCTCTGATCTTTAGTTACTCTCCCTCGCTAGTGTGTGGCACTTTGCTGCGGCCATCGGTAGGACCGAGTGTTTGATGCTGTTCGCCATGGCACTCCGCT
>CDEZ01021477.1:0-30875 GCA_000826365.1 Acanthamoeba royreba | reverse complement strand
GCGATGGCTCTGTTTTGGGCATCCAGCAGCTTAACTTTCTTAATGAGCTCCTCTCTGGAGCTCAGCTCAAGCTCTTCATCAAGCGAGTTGGGTTGCTGGTAAAGCCATACTGGTCAGCTAACAACACGTACTGGCGACCACAATTCATAACGTACTTTAGACTTTCGGTTCACCGTCTTCTTCTTGCTCTCCTCTTCTTCTCGGCCCTTCTTCAGTTCTCGTTCGGCCTCTTCCAGTCTATTCTTTGTTCGCTTGAGCTTTTTCTTAGTTTTGATAAGTTCTTGAATTACGTCTTCCTTCGATTTAGCCGCAAAGTCGTTCTCAGTAACGGCAACGTTGAGGCTCTCGCCAGCCTATTTGTAAATCGGATTGAGTGTCATTGCTTAAGGGTTGAAGTCAAAGACTATTCATTACCTCGGCCATCAGTTGGGCATTTTTCTTCTTCTCTTCCGCGAGTTCCTTCTGCAAATCTGCGATCATGGTCTTGAGTCCTTTAATCTGTGGGTCCTCTTGCGTTTCTTTGCTGGAAGTATAAAGGCGTGAACAAGTGCCTCCTAAGAACTGCAGGAATGAGGAACATACGCAATGGGTGCAGAGAGTGACACATCTTCTACACTCTCTGTCTCAACGGTCTTCGCCTTGTTTGCTGCCTGTATAGCAGCATACATGTCTACTTGCTACAGGAAAGAAGAAATGTGAGTATGAGCTGGAACAATTCAATCTGTAAGGTGCCCTACCGAATATCTGCCACAGCTCTTAAGCATGTCCACGATCACGGCGTGAGGATCAGGGACGCTCTTGATAAATGGATGCTGTTGGACAAGTAAAACGTGAGCCAGAATTCAACAAGGAATGAGGAATATCAAAGTACGTTGAGCAATTCAGCCGATGTGGGTCGTTTAGACGCATCCTTCACCAGGGTGTCTGCAAGGAACTGGTTGAATTCCTTAGACCATTTATCGGGCTCCGCAAGCGTTGGGGGAGGTCCAGAGCAGATCTTGACCATGGCTTGCATCATTTTGAGTTGCATATAGGGCGGCTCGCCCTGAGCCATTTCAATGGCGGTAATGCCGATTGACCATACATCAGCCTTCACATCGTACTTATCTCCGTCCACCACCTCGGGTGCCTAATGCAAGGATCAGTTCAGTTAGCATCAAGAAACCTCGACTGTGAGTGAGCAGATTCTACCATCCACAGAGGTGTGCCTGTGACAGTGTTCTTCTTGTTGAATTCGTCCTTCATCTGACCGGACACACCGAAATCGGCTGCAGATTCGGAAGGTAAGCTAAGTAGGCAGGAACAACAAGTCATGACATGACGTACCAAGCTTGCATTGTCCAGTCTCCGTTAGCAGAATATTCGCTGCTTTGATATCTCTGTGAATGATGTTCTTCGAATGCAAGTATACCTGATAATGAAAAATAATTGATCAGATGGGAGACAGCGCCTCGCAAGTGTTTTGCTGTTTACCAATCCTTTCACCGACTCAGCGATAATGGCAGCGATCTGCTGCTCCGTGAAGGTCTTGTTAGGCATCAAGTTCATCAAGTCGTTGACGGCTCCGCCACCACAGAACTCCATCAAAATCTTTAGATATAGTTTTGAAAAAGGCGACACCAGTGAGTCAAGCTGAGCTTTTACTGTTTTTGCGTGAGCGCCGTACCCAAAGGACCTTGCCCTTGCCAGTTGATCCATAGTACTGCACGATATTGTCATGGCGACACTGCTTCAGGATATCGATTTCCTTTTGAATGGACTCTTTGGATGGACCCTGGATACAAAGAGAGTAAGATAAAGGCCGGCAAGCGTCAACGTGATCGGATTAATACTGACCAGGTTGGGACACTGCTTGATAGCTAGAATTGCACCCGAAGCAATATGAGTTCCCTTAAACACGGCGCCATAAGCTCTGTTGATCGTGTGGCATGTCTGAATTAGACTTGACAAAAGCATGGCGCTAGGGCGACGAGGGATACCCTTGTCCAAGCTTTTCTCCCGCGTCGAACTGCGTGTGGCCCTCCTCGCCATTCAGGCCAGAACTCCAGTTATAGTTGGAATCCACATGAACGACGTGCTGGGCCGGCGCCGTGGGTCCGGAGATGACGAAGTCTCCCTTCGCCTTCTTTTTCTTCTTCTCTGTAGAGTGGTCGCACGGTGAGCGAGCGAGAATGTACAGATAGACAGTATGTGTACAGACAGTCATAATAAATAAATAAATAAAATGCGAGTAGTCTTCATAAATATATATCTAAGCAATAAGTATTTTAATCAATCTGCTGACTACATTAAAACAAAGGAAAAACAAACCAGGCAACATTATTCAACATTTTAGATAATAGTCAAAATCAAGAGCAACAAATTGAAAAAAAAAGATTATGTGACAAATAAAGCCCTGTGCGCACACAATTCGGAAAATGGGAAACAGGTACGTACCGTCCTTGCTGGGACCTGCGCCAGAGGTCGTCTTGCGGCGACTGATGGAACCGTAAGAGTCCTTCTTGTTCGGGACGATAGACATCCCGAGGCCGGATGACGAAAGCCGGGGACTGCGGATAGCCGGTGTCTTCTCCACCTTCGGATATGATGTCAATTCAACGGGGGCTGGGATGGGATCCAAAAGCGCAATGATGGACCATTGATTAGGAATCAATTGGGGAAAAAATGTACCTAATGGGGAGAGATAGAGATATATGGACAAATGGATAGGTGCTGACTCAGCTGAGTCTGGATACCCACCCCGTATAAATGGGTAAGATGTAGATATAGATATATGGGTATATAGATGAGATGGCATTTGGGGCTGGCCGGCAGGTACCTTCTTACTCAACAAAGGGAAATGAGAAAGAGAATGGCTTGACCAGGAATGAGTGCTGATCAAGAGTGCCACTAGGTCGGATTAAATATATATTCCCAAGGTTGTCCAAGAAGCGGGTGGAGGGAAGGTAAGTCCAAACTGCAGCGCCCTTGGCACCTGGGCCTCTCTTCCTTCCTTGAGGTCGCCTCTTTGTAGCTTCCTCTTGTCGACGGTGCCAAACACACGAGAGACACGCAATAAAACAGCCACAAAGGCCCAAAAACCACCATCGATTTTTTTACGAACCATTTCTTTTCTTTTAAAAAGGGTGCAAATTGTGCGAATACGAGTAGATGTCTGCGCAAGATGGCTACTGCGCCACTAACAATGTTGCTACCAGCACAACGGCAATAAACAGAAGCGCTGTTGACGAAAAGGCTGCTATGTACAAGGCATACAAACAATGGACAAGAGGGCAGGGAAGGCGGGCACAGCGGCGCCATAGGCTGGCGCGCAGGCAGGCGTTCTCCACCAGTACTTACAGGGAAAGTGGGGGCTGGGCGCTTAGAGGCCAATGGAGAAGGGCAGCCACTTGGAGAGGGCAGCGAAGGGCTGCGGGTTGAGCAGCTGGTTGATGGTATCGTCGAGGTTGCCGACGTTCCGCACAAGCAAAGCGACGTTCTTCTCCTTGTCCGTGAAGCCCATCTCCTCAAGAACCCTGAGGTTCTTGGCGAACTGCGATTCCTCCTTAGGCTCCTCGGTCTGGGCAACAGGTTCCTCCAGCACTGGGGCAACTTCCTCGACGGGGGTCTCCTCGGGCTCGCGGATCTCTTGCAGCTCGATTTCGACCCTCTCGTCAGAGCGTTCCTTAGGCTCCAGCAGGAACTGGAACTCGGACATGAGACGGAAGAAGCGGGAGTCGGGCTTGTCCTCCGCTTGCTTGGGCTCCTCAACAGCAGCCACGGCCTCCTCGGCGGGAACCGCAGCGACGGGTTCAGTGGTGGGAAGTTGCGCCTCCTCAGACGAAACGGCAGCGAGAGCGACGATCTTCTTGGCGCGCTTGACCTTTGAAACGGCGGCGGCCTTCTTCTTCTCGGCAGCGGTGATCTTTACCTTCTTGCTGCTGATCTTTTCTTTCCTGGCCTGAAGCCTCTTAAGCTTCTCCTGCGCCCTCTTCTTGCGCTCGGCCTCGCGAGCTTCCTTCTTGTGGGTCTCGAATTCGATCTTCTTCTCGCGGAGCTTCTTCTTCTCCTCCTTGGCCACTTCCCTTTCGCTTGGGTTGTCGATGTGGCTCTTGAAGATGAGCTGCCTCTTCAGCGGCAGGCTATCGACACGGCAACGCATCTTGACGAACAGGTGGCTGGCGTCGTGCAACTGGGCGTCCTCGCAACGCGCGCACACCTCGAAGTCGAGGCAGTTGAGGCACTTGTAGTGTACGCCATCGAGGCTCTCGTCGCACATACGGCACTTGTGTTGAGCAAGCGAGCGCGAGATGGTGGTCCAGTCGGCGAACTTCTCCTCCATGGACTCAGCAGGCGACGGGATCTGAACGTAATCCGCAGTAGAAGATCCTTCGGTGATAGAGGTCTCCGTAACCACGGGCTGCTGCTCAGCTGGCGCCTCGACCACAGCCACCACGGGCTGTGGGGCAACGCTGATCCTCACGAGGGGAGGCCTCTTTCCAGCCGCGCTGGCGAACGCGAGTACCACATCTTCATCTGAGCGCAGATCGTGCCCTGAAGAAGTCATAAGGATGGCCTGCGGCATATGAGGGAAGAGACCACGAAGCTTGGTCTCGAGTCTCTCCAAGGTGGCATCATCGTCTTGGTGAAGTCCTACGCGCCTTATCTCACCATTGAAATCGGCCTTGAGGATGAGAGACATCTTCGTTGTATATCTGTATCATTCGAGGGGAAATGTCAGATCATGTTGGCCCAAACTGAAGGAGAATTTTTGTCCTTATTGAAAGTTAACGTAATTAATAGAAGGGATTAATCGATTAATTTCGCCCAGGCTTGAGGCAAGTATGTACCAAAAGGGAAAGAAGAGGTCTAGAGGGGATTTTTTTTTGAGTAAGTAAAAGGGGAAGCTGTAGGTATATGCTTGCTTGGGGAGATGAGGTGTGCTCTGGCTTCCTTATGCTGGATTAGATGTGTGGAGAAGATGGGGGACAGAGGAAGGGGTATTTGAGCACGCACAACGTAGCGGTGTGCTGTGGTTGGGAGTACGAAATTGCCTCCTAAGTTTCGCGTAAAAAAACGGAAAAGTTTCCCGCAGCCAGGATTGGTCGGAACCTTGGTTACGCAAACCTGCGTTCAGGTAAATCCAGGATTTTTTGCTCGGCATACTCAGATTTTTCCGGACACAAGAAAATCAGCGGCGGTTCGGCGGAATCGCCCGAATAAATGTGTGTATCATCTTCTGACGGCGAAAGAGGAGAAGACAAGTGTGAGCGGACTCTCTCGTGGACTATCAACCGACTACTGTCCTCAACCCATGGCCGTCTCCAATTCAGGGCACAGGCGGAACGCCTGCACGTGGTAAAGATCAGGCCGCGTTTCAATTGAATGGCCATGGGCAGGAGCTCCTGAGAGGAATGTACCCTCCTGTAGAGGTTAGCTGCTTCCACATGGTTCCCATCGCTCTCCATTCCCTCAGCTTGCTGATAAAGACGAAGTGCTTCCTCTTCTTGAGCTGTCACTACGCGTTGCGTTCCGTCTACGCGCTCATAGAGCACATCCTAACAGTTTAATGTGAGATATTGGAAACCACAGGGAGTGAATCGATGCACCGTACAGTGCGCATGATATACTTGAGCCCAGATTGGACCCGCTCTCCCTCATGAAGGATCATATGGTTGAAAACCAAAGCCATGCCTGGCTCAGGCTTAAGTCTGTGGAGAATATTCTCCTCCTGTACGAGTGTTAGGAGATTGTAGGCACTCTAATTCCAAACCATCTATTTACCTGAGCGCGGAAGATGCCACTCTCGTCCTTGAAAAGCTTTTGCGTGTTGGCTAGGAAGTTGGTCGTCCCTCCCTAAGCAAGTGCGGATCAACAATCAGCCCTAAAAAAAAGGCTACATTCATGAAACAATGACCCTGAGTACCTCAAAGTCAGAGTTAAGGTAGAGCATGAACGTCTTCATTGAGCGCTGATTCGAGTTACGGACGAAGTAGCCATCAAAATGTGGGCCTGCGCAGTAGAAGTCTCGTGTTAGCCCGTCATCATGGAAAAATTGGGGCGCAGCAAACCAAAATGGCCGCCAGGTTGATAGCGGCAAAGGCGCCAGCACTCATTGAGGCCTAATGGTCGCCACTTTCCCTCTAGCCTGAAGCCTGTTCCAACTTGCCATTTGGTGCTGGAATTCTCGGTAGTGATTTCAATCTCGTCCATGAATCCTGGAAGGTGACCTGTTGTCAGCGTCAAGCCATCAGGTCTAGTTGACAGGGGGAGAACATGCCCTTTACCCTCTCCCAAATAAGGTTAGACACTTCCTGTGCCTTGGCCACAACGCGATCGTTGTTGCGGTAATCCTGAATGTCGATCCAACTTGATAAGACATCATGGTCATCTGTTACTTGGTCAGAAAGACGCATACCTTGCGGTAGGTTATTGGCTTTAGTCCCAGAGCCTCTGACTGCTCAATGTAATACTGACATTCTGGATCCAGTCAATATGAAACGTAAGAAGAGCTTCGTGTCTATTCGCAGAGGTTTGTCGTTGACATACCCGAAGGTGAGAGGACATTGTAGAGTGCAAAGCCGCGGTTCTTCGCCACGCAGGGCAGATCCACTCGCACCACTTCCTTCACGTCGGTGGCGCCTGCACAGGGGAGGATCAATTCAGTGAATTCCACAATTCAATTTTGATGAGAATTATTATTATTATTATTTATTGAAATTTGGGTAACTTCAGAAGTGTAATATCTCTAACTAGTGAGAATAACGGCACCGGTGAGCGGGGACATGGTGAGGTCGGTGTCTTCGTAGGTGGCTTGCCGCTCATTGTCCGGCACCTGAGGCACAAACTCTTTCTCTGCGCTGTCGCTCTCCATCCTCTTTTGGTTTGGCTTGTAGGCTTAAGTGGTGTTGATTAGACAGGAAGCTTGTGTTGCTCCTGCGCTTGTGTGTGCCTGTACTGTGTGTGCTAGTTGGGGATGAACTGAGGGCACTGGCGGTTCCGGCCCTCCTGTATCCGGGGGATCAGAGAAAAATATTGTAACGAAACAATACAACGAAAACGAAATTCGTTTATTCAATTCTTGCAATTTTCTTTTACATTTTATAAAAGCCTATGGATTTTATAAAGGCACAGAAAGCAACAGAGAGAATGGAACAACTGGTACCACCAGGAGGACCAAACATGCAACAAACACGGGCGACAAAGAATCCTGATGACTCGGCAGCCACCGGTGTCGACTCAGATACCTGTGGACAAAAGCGAGAAAGAAAGAAGAAAGTGACGAGGTGAGCAAGGATTGCAGCAAACTCAGAGCACAAGGACCAGCTAAACCTCAACCCATTCCACTGTTTGGTGATGTTAGGAAGGAGAAGGAGTGCTTTCATTGTGGACAACACGGTCACCTGGCCAAACACTGTCCGAGCAGCAGAGCGGAGAGTGGAGCCATAGACGATGACCCACCAGAGCTGGTCTACCAACCACCACGAAGGTTCAGATTTGACTCCGACAAGGACCGTGCTGCCTTTGTACAGCGAGTTAAAGCATTCAAGCATCAAAGCCGAAAGGACGCTGAGTAAGTACTCTCCTGATGGATTGATTAATGCTAATGTCCCACCAATCCACTCATCAGGTTGCAGCCGTCCCTGTACAAGCCGATGATGGAGGAAGTGCTGGCATACCTGGTGTGGGCGTATGGTGAAGATAAGCGCCTGATGGTTCGTCCTCGTGATGTACGTCTAGCGTTTCGCGACAAGCCGCTGCGAGGAAAGGAGGGTGCGCGCATGCCTTGTCCACTTGCACTAGACTCTATCTCACACAAGTAAGTGGAAATGGTTACCAGGTGAGCTAACATTCGCAGACACCTCGGCCTTGAGTGGGTATCTCACATTCTCGACAAAGGCGCTTGAACGGGGATTGCATGACGGATCAGAGTCTGGCTACCTACTAGAGCAGCCCTTGGTTGAACGATACTGTCAAGGCAAGAAGGAGGAGTACCTTTTGTGGTTACTCCTGCATGAGTTCACGCATCTCTTTGGCGGTAAATGCCTGCTCACTGCGATATGCGGCACATGTTTTTGTTCTTAACAACTCTTTCTTCTATGCATGATGAGCAGGGTACAACAATGCTCGACATGATGCAGGATTCTTCGAGCAAGTGGAGCAATTCGCCCAAGAGCACTTGTTCTTGTTCAACGAATAGACGCTTGCCAAGCTCCTTCTCTTATTGTACAGTGGGCATTCTTTAGGATCTCAACTACACGTCGAGTTCTCCCTCGGACCCCGTCGTGTCCTATCTCATTCACCTCATCTGCCCACCTCCGTTGCTTTTCCAACCAAGTACCGGTGTATCGACCAACACATCGGCCAGGTATCTCAGGGCTCATGAGTAACATCTCACTAATCAAGAAGAGTGGCTCATCTGCTGGACTTAGTTTCATAAATTTGTATTTCCATTTCGTAATTTGTTGAATTATTTCCAAGAACTGGTCCAGTTCATAATTTAGGCTTCTTGCTGCACACGTTGGTTTTTTACCACTCTGAAAACAGAGAGATGGAAGGGAAGAGACCATTCGCAGCCGTAGCTACGGAGACACTGGGTGAGGGAGAAACTGGACAAGACGAAGACGGTCCCAGGCATAGCCCCGTTTTTCTGCGCAGCGAGGGCCGCGAGGACGCCTCCTTTGAACAAGCGGCAGCGCACAGCGTCGCCCGACTGCTCGCTTGTGGCCGAGGAGAACACGAGCATCAGCCACGAATGTGTTGGAGAGCCTTCTTCATCTTCCATTTCATCCATCGGGTGGGCTTCGCTGCCCACGGAGCTTCATCTTCGTGTGTTCTCGTTCCTGAACGTGAAAGAGGCACCACTTGCTTGCTCTTTAGGACTAGGGGTTAACTACAAGTGTGCACTCTGACCCCGCCTTTCACAGATCGGATTGGCTGTGAGACCAGTAAGCAGGGAGTGGCTGGCGCTGTCTCATGACGAGTCTCTGTGGCGAGGACTCTTCTCCAAGCACCTGGAGTCGGGGATCCGAGCTCCCTATGAAGGTCGATTGATGGATGGATGCATCACATTGCTTACATGATGCCGCGTTTAACTTGTCACTGAATCTATCCGTTCCTTCAGTTGATGCAAGCCACGACACCTGGCAAAGCCTTACTGTGGGGATGATGAAACGCTTTGCACGCATGCGTGCCACCCAACAGGGTACGATGACGATCCTGCTTTCCTGCTTCTTTTGGGTCTCTTCTCATTCGTAAAAGCGTTTCTTTCAGTCAAGCTCCGTCGAGTGATGAACGAGTGCACCTATGAACGTTTTGCATGGGCACTAGCCAACAGTACGCACTCTTCTGTCCTTCCTTGCTTGCTTTAGTTCCTATGGGGTTATTCTAAGAAGGCCGTTGTGGCAGACTGTTCGCGCATGATCAGATCGATCGTGGAAGAGAATCCAGACTTCTTGAACGACCGCTACCTCCGAGAGATCACCCCTCTCTTGAAAGTGATCCCAAGTATCGCTCTCCTGTCGTAGTTGTGCCTGAGATGATTGGTGGCTTAACAAGTACTCAACAATACAGCGGGCAAAATCGATGTGGTGAAGCTCCTCCTTGAGCATGGCGCCTCAGTTAACGATACGGATGGAGGCGGCAGTTCCCCTTTGATGGCGGCCGCTTGTATGGCTGATGACTCCGTACGTTGCCTCAGACCCGCAATCAAGCGCCGAAGAATCTTGATGGATGCTTTCTTCAGATGGTCCGGACGTTGCTGGAGGTTCCAGGCCTGGAGGTCAATGCCATGGACAGCGATGGATGGACTGCTTTGCACTGGGCCGTGTGGGCGCGGCAGCCTACGACCGTGCGTCTTCTGCTGCAGAAGGGCGCCAATCCACTCCTGAGAGTACTTCTCTTCTTTCTTCTCGTGCACCAACCATGTCTTCCTCACCACATCCGTTCCAGAGCCTTCGTGGAGAACTGCCTATTTCACTTGCACGCGATCCACAGGTAGTCTCCGGTTCTTTACCCAGTGATCGCATTAAGTGGCTCACCTTCGATAACTTAAACAGACGACGGCTTGTTTGCACGAGTTCATAGCAGAGCGTGGGCAAACTGTGTAAGAGTCTTCTCTGATCAAATAGGTGTGAATGTGCAGCTGTTTTATGTGCAGTCTTGGTAACTATCACGTTTCATTTACTGGCCAAGAGGGTACCCACGAGTCGTTGTTTGTACAGGAAGCACCGACCCGAAGAAGTCCGTGAGGAGCACCTTTTCTCGCGAATACCACAGTCAGTACATGTGATGTGTACAGGCGAGAAAGCAAGAGATGAGCACTTGCATACATACCTTTTCGATAGGGCGGGAGAATAGATCAGTTCGGTAGTTAGACTGAGCTCCAAGGAATCGATAGTTTTCATCTGCAAACTGTTATGGCACGCGCACGTCAAAACGGGAGGAAGACCTCATATGAGGAGTGGACTGATTCGTGCCAGTTGCTTCAGGTTGTTCTCTGAGTCCTCGGCCACCTTATTCTGTTCAAAGTATTCAAGTGTTGAATACGTGAATCTGTCAATCATCGCCACGCCCAGCTTGTAGTCGGTGTGATGCTGCATTGGCAAAACGTTAAGAGGGCATTTAGTGCGCATTGGAAAACAAAATGCTCACGTACAGAGTAAGAGTTCTGCCCTCGTGCGGAGCTGCCGACGGCGAGAACATTGGGCGAACGGAAGTGCTTATAAAGCGTGGTGGCCTGGCAAGTGTCCACAATGAATAGGATCTCATTGTATCTCTCCTTCTCCCACATCTGTTCAAAGGCATCCGCCAGATCTCTGCACACCAACCTTATCAGAACATGCAGCACAGAGCATCTGTCGCAAGTAAGCGCTTACCTGCTGCACACCTCCTCAAAGTCCTGAAACTTGAGGAATTCATCTCCACCGTGTCCAGTCATGTAAATCAGGATGTTGCTGCGATCGTCCGTAAGCAGCCGCTTGGAGCGCGGCACGTCATCGTGGTGCCGACCTGAAGCCACAAGAAAACAACGTGAGCAATGGTGATTCAAGCAAGCCTTGTGTGAAGATGAACCTGTGAGCACACGGATGAAGTTCTCTACCGACACCTCATAGCCACGATAATCGACTTCGATCTCCGAACCGTACAAGTTCAGGTTATGGTTCCTACATGTACAAGACAGACAAGGGAGAATCAGTCGATCGCGAACCAAGTACGTCCGCAATGTAGCAGATACCGATTGTTGTAGATGGTGCCCGGGTTGGAGTTCCTCGTGTTGCATGCCATGTCGTCGGCGATCATCAGGATGATCTGGCCTGCACTCGGTTCAGTCCAAACGCACACAAGTGAGTCATCCACTCGGCGCAACGTTACCCACACAACGAAGTGGAAGTAGTGGGTGGGGAGGAACACAAGCCGTACTGTCAGGTATACCCAAACGTCGAAGAGTGTGGTACATGCTCAGCACATTGGCCACATGACGATAGTTGTGCCAGAAGATCGACGTTTCCACCTACAAGAGAATTTTTTCGTTCCTTAACTCTTCTTACATTTTGAATTTTATTTCCTTTAAAGCAATATTAAAACTCATAAATAAAATATTTATTAAAATATCAAATAAATCCAACTAATTGAAAATATTCTCAGGAACTACAGAAATTAATTTTTAAAATAAAAACCAAAAACATGAAAAATGAATGTGAGAGGTACAAGAACAGCCCAATTATTGGTGTGCGGATTGGTGGAGGGCAACCGCCCTGTCGAAGAATTGAAGAAGCTTTCGATGAGCGACACGTTGAACTGCGGATCCTCAGCAATCTGGCCATCCGTTCGCATCACCATCAGACTCACCATCACAGCCACAAGGACGGCGAATCCCGAGGCGAGTGGTGGTGCCACCCCCACTGCAACATCGCTGCCACCTCGTCGTCCCGCTCGGCGTGGCCGCATCTCTCTTCTTTTCGAAAAATCGAAACTCGAAATAAAACGAATAACGAAAGCGAAGGTATTTCGAAAAAAAATTCGAAACGACAAAATTTTGGATTTATTCCATTTCTTGGCTGTGAATGGAAGGCACCTTCGTGTGGCTTATCGTAGCCACTTTGATTTTGGTGGTTGCTCATGTGCGTAAAGTTTTTCTACATTTTATTTTTGTTGTGAAATGTCGGAATATTTTATCTCAATAATACAATAACAATACTAACAATAACAATAATAATGATAATGATAATATGGTGCAGTGGGTGCAACGTCGCAGACACCAGCGCTTCTGCCAAGAGAATGATCCCAATGTACCCTTCTTCTTCCTGCACACCCTAAAGAGAGACGTGGCTGCTTACATGTGGCGCTAGCAGACCTTGTTGGGCGGGCCCTGGCCGCTGCCACTGATCGGCAGCGTGTGGTTGTTGCTGTTCAAGGGCGGCGTGACCTCTATACACTGCGCGCTGCAGGCTATCGGTCCACGCTACGGAGGTACACAGGCCTTGTGTCCCGCTGACTCGGTGGTTTCCGCGTGCTGACTCATGTCGTCTCGGTGCTCGTGTGCGATCGATTGCACACACGATCAGACTTCTATCTTGTATGGCTGGGCATCGAACCCTTTGTGATTGTGCATGACTTGCAGCTGGTGAAGGAAGTGCTCCATTCACCATCGTCATCGAAGAACTACGAGAAGGGCATGTTCGCCGAGATCATGCGTCCTCTCCTCGGTCAGGGCCTGCTGTTGAGTGAAGGTCGAGCCTTTTTCCTTTCTGCCTCATTAACAACAAGTTCACGACACTAAATCAACCAATATAGGGGACATTTGGCGAGAACATCACCGCTTAGTTGCACCAGCATTCCAGCCCTCACACTATCGTCACTCCCTAGCAGGTGGATTGAACTTCGAACCTCCCCCGGCCTGTTTTGTTTCGCATACCTTCATCTTATTGATCACTATATAGGAATGGTTGAAAGAACCAGTGCACTGCTACGCAAGTGGACTGCCCACGCTGATTCTGGAAGATCCCGTACACTTTTCGGCTTTGATGCCATGGACCCTGCCTGACGCTTTCCTCCAGTGGAGATCTGCGAGGAACTCAGTCGTCTCACGCTGGACAACATAGGAGTCATGGCCTTTGGACAGCATTTCAGTGCAATCGAGGAGTCAGCAAGTGCAGGTTTGCCCCTTGCTTCAGGTTTCCGTAAAAACCAAAGTATTTCCGAAATGTTGTGTTCGCCGAACAGCCAAGGAAAGGCTTGTGCCGACCCATAATCGTGGCGTTAAGCCCCAGCAAAAAGTGAGGGTTGGCCAGTACATCAAGGCAACTCGATCACACTGGCCGCTGTTGCCATGTTCTCTCCTCTGTGGAGGAGGGTACATGGTGCCTAGGCTTATAGTGTTACTTCGTACTTACCTTCAGTCTGTATCCAGCTGGCCAGGATCCCTGCCTGTGCGTCACCTCAAGATGACGCGCATTGCAGGTGACCTGGAGCAATCCGCTTGGATATGCAGATTCAATTTTTGCTCGTCTGGAGGACACTCATGTGTTCCTCCTCCCCCTCAATCAAAGACAACTCTTACACAATTTATGAGAGTGACTCTTTTTCAATACAGATAACTCCATCTTTAACGAAGTAGCGGTGATCCTGAGGGAGATGCAAAAGCGGTGCCTCCAAATCATACCCATCTATAGTTACTTCCCGTTTCGAATCCTCCCGAGCCAGCGCCATTTCGATAAGGCCAACGAAAAGATTCATCGTATCGTGCGTCGTCTTCTCAAGGATCGAAGAGAGGCACCGAAAGATGGCAAGGGTACCTTCAACCTCACAAGTGCTATGAACAGTTGTCTCCATTGGACTTAATGACGGCTTTTGCCTCACTACAAGAGAGGAAGTACTTGCTCGATGTGCTTATGGAAGGACAGGAGAACAGTGGATTTCCTGATAAGGTTCCCTTACATTCTCTACGTTCGGTTTGAGGACTGATTCTGATCAATGAGTAGGAAGTTGAGGATGAGCTCATAACAACGATCATGGGCGGGCACGAGACTACGGCATCGCTCTTATCCTTCGCGGTGTACCTTTTGATAACACATCCGGATAAGAGACAACGAGTTATAGATGAGCTGCGAAGCATACGCGAACAAGGTGATGACCTTATTGAATGGACTTATGAGGAACTACAAAAGATGGAGTACCTTCAGTGCGTCGTCAAGGAAGCTCTGCGGCTCTACCCTAGGTATGGGTGCTCTTCAAAACTCTTTAATGCGTTCTCACCAACTTGCCTACGCCTATCCAGCGCGCCAATACTGAACCGCAGGGCCACATGTGATGTTATACTCGGTGGCTATCACATCCCTGCCAAGGTTCCTGCTCCACACGGCCCAGATTACTAGCTGTGGTCCCGAACTTATTACCTGACTGCGTACTCGTCGCGCGTGGCAGACTGAAATCCTGATATCCCCTTGGGTTCTGCAGCGCCATCCCGATCACTGGGAGCAGCCTGAAGAGTTCATCCCTGAGCGATGGGCTGGTGATGGCACGGGTAAACTCACATCATTCTCGGTTCCTGCCTGTACACTCGTGTTCACTTTGATCTCTCGCAGCGAAAGATAAGGAGGCTTCCCCGGCCTTCCTTGCCTTCTCAGCAGGAGCACGGAAGTGCCTTGGACAGCAATTCGCCTACATGGAAGCCAAGCTCGCCATAGGCACCACTTCCCTTTTCGCACTTCCCCACCATGTGCGGCTTACATATTTGCTTTGTTTTGGCCAGCTGCCATCTTTTGGACCTTCGACCTGACGCTGCTGCCGGCTGATCAACCACCAAACACAGAGATGGCCATCACGCTACGACTTCGCCACGGACTTCGCTGCGTCCTTACTAAACGATGCAAACGCGCAGGAGAGAAACAATGAGTTTATTCGCCTCACAGGACGAAACCTTAAAACTCTAACACGAGGTTTCTCTGGGTTGGCGGCTTGGTTTCGCACGGGCATCCGGTCTTGGTCGCGCGCGGGTTCGTTTCGCTGCGTCTCCTCGTCGTCCTAGCTCCGCTTGCAACAACCACGAGAGGCGGACTCGTAAGCTGGCCAATCCTGCGTGACAAAGACTAGGTTCGTTTGAAAGGTTGTACGAGGGCAAGGAGGAAAGGGAAGACGTCGTAGAGGAAACTTAGGGAGCACTCAGAGTTCGCCACCACACCGTGCATCTTGGCGGCCTAAAAACAAACGGAGCGGTTGGTCAATTTAGAGGGAAGAAGGGGCAGTAGCTTGAGGCTTGGATAGTCCGGCGTCCAGCCAAAACCTTTCTGTAGCATATCATGGGTGCGCCCTGCGGGCCACATACGCAGATGAGCATGATACTCGTACTACGAGATCAAAATGTGAGAAGGTGGATATGATATGTAAACTGGAACGGAGAAAAAAGAAGCCCTGGCCGCTGCAGGACTGCCAACTGCCACACAAACCTAATACTGAGAAAAAGAAGGATCAGGCAAGCACTAGGAAAGGGGATGAGGTGTAGCCTTGATCATCGACAGGTGTGGGCGGAACTTAGTCGGTGATCGCGACAGAAAAAGTTCACCTACAACATGAAACTAATTTTGGCAGTTTACTGAGGGCAGCAAGGGAGAGGAAGCATGAATCGTGGGCAAGGATTTCCAATACGCAACGTTGAACGCTCATGAGCCTGTATCTGCAAACAAAAGATCAGCTTACGCAAAATCAAGAAGGGTGCAGGAGAAGGTTTGTTTTGATATTGTTTGTGGCAGATTCGGGTGGGAACGGCGAACGCGAGCAAGCTCAAGACTCACTGATCTGTGTAAAGCACACGAACAACACTGGTGTGAGTTCAGCACTACCCACTAGGATAAGGATGAAAGCGTGAGCCAGGTTGCGCCCATTCCCCTGCCACTGAACCAAGTAACCGACAAGGCAACTGGAGAATGCCACAACATTAGCAAGGAGAAATTGACCCAAGGAAAGGAAGATGGTTGTGTGATTGAAAGAAGACGTAGGCGTGGTTTCTCCGCAGCTAGGGACTCACACTAACACCTCGGCTACAGTAGGCTCTGCAATGAGACAGCAGACATGAGCTTCGTACGATTAAGGGAAGGGATAAAGAAGTAATTGTGAAAGCAGCCACTCAAAGCCGTGTACGCTCCAGAATCACGAATCAGGCGCAGACTACGCTGATGGAATGCTGCAGCTCAAGCCTATTGCACTGTGCACAGTGTCGCAGCAGTCAGAAACGATGCGGAGGGTGAGAGGTAGAAGGGACGTCTTGTCGCTCTGGAGATAATGGACGCGCAGCAAGAACACAGCTGTAACGGAACCGCTGTCCGCGAGACAGAGCCTAGGAAAATAGGCAGAGACCGAGGATGAGCAACGCCACGAAAGGCAGGAAGGAGGTAACGAGGTATGGAAGTTATTGGTCTTCAGCAGGTCGCTAGCTTGGTTTCGTCGCCCTCTGGTAAGGCACCGCGTTCACTACTGGACATTACTGTGACTGGTACGGCCACCAACGCCAGGTGGAGGTTAATCAAAGTTCTACAACAGAAGAGGGACAAGGGCGATGTCGTAGTATATGTTATCGGCAGTGCGGTTTGAGGAGTGGGCGCAGAGACGCGCGAACTGCAGGAGTAGGCATCACAACTACACCACGGGATTGAGCGGCAACTTAAACAAAAAAAATCTTCATTCAAAAATTCCGATGACATTTTTACTTACCGCTACCTCCGTGGAGGATGCGAGATGGGTAAGATGGCGATCTTTTAATCCTGCGCGGATGTGGGTGGAGGAGGCGAAGCGATTGACTAAGGTTTTAGGTGATCAGATATGTACGTGCTTTAAACAATTTGATGTGTTGCGCAGCATGGGAGGGATCATCAGCTGGCTACTGCGCGTTCCACGGAAACCTGAAGTCTATGGCGTATCCTTAGTCCTACGCATTTGCAACGACGGGTACCTAGCAAAAGTCTTGGTCTTCTTCGCTACTGCGCCAGAGGTTCGCTTTCGAGTACACCAGGTGCTAGATGTGTGGATCGCGTAGGGGGATTTATTTACATGTTCGTTAGGTGGGTTTTGAAGGGAAGAAATGAAAAAAGAACAAAGCGGGGTAAAAATTCAAAGGGGGTACCGTGCGAGATCACATACCACATCACAGTAAGGGCGGTAGCGTTCCTGACTCCTCATGGAGGAACACCCTTACTGAGCAGGAGTGCTAGCACTATACAAGAGGATCACGAGGCTTAACATGTGTGGTAATGGAGAGCATAGGCACGCGAACGTATACCTACGAAGCTCGTACTCGATAGGGAGGGGTTACGCTTCCCATGGCGAGGCGGCTGCGAGATCTCTTCCAGTAACGATCGCTCGGCTCCCGCAAGCGGGGGTGTCTGTCTGTCTGATCGCGGGCGCGGAGCCCGGAAGGGCCAAAGGCCAATCTGCGAACTGACGCGCGTCCTTGGAAGGACACAGCATCTGATCACAAAAAGGAACACAGCGGTTCCGTTAATCTCCGACATGTGCACTAGGTGCGAACGGAGAAGGGGAATGCGTGTGGAAGCGCGTCAAGAGGAGCCCCGATAAAAGGCATTCCTCGATGATGCGTCTATCCGATCCAGAACTGCCGTCGTGGCAGCACTTGCTACAGGCGGCATCCAGATAGGTGTGATTGAAGGCGTCCTAGACCGTCGGGGCCCTTAGGCGTTGGTGGAAACGAAGCGCCTGACGAGATCTTCGTTGGAAGCATAGGCATCGAGCTCGAACCCAGGCTGAAAGGAAAGGGCGTACGCGTCGTAGGCTTCGGTCATCTCGGCGGGGGTCGTCTGCTTTACGGTCTGCGGGCGGCGGAGGATCTGGCTATCGACGTAGGCGTAGTTAATTTCGCGGGGGTTAGACAACTTACGAGGAGGGCTGCGGCGCTTGTAGTAAGGGCGCGAAGAAAGACCAACGTTGTTCGACTTGGTGGTGGTGGCGTTCATCTTAAGAGGAGAAGAAAGATAGGTGGGGTTGAAGTAGGAGGAGATAGATGAGGGTTTGGCTACCCGGTTTTGAGCTGTGTGTGGCTTATGTGTTGTGAGAAAAAAAGAAGGGGAAGCGACAGCTGGGGCTGAAAAGGTGTACGACAGAAAAGGTACCGCGCTTTTTCTCGGAGCCTGTTTTCGGCTGTCTTGGTTACAGCCAATCGCCATGACGCATCGCAAAATTGAGAGAAATTCGGAGTAGAGCGTGTTCGGTGAGCCGGGGCAACGAACGCAGATACACCATTGGTTCTAAGCTTTGGTTGACATTTCTTTCGTTTCTAACGCGGTATCTTACCTCCATTTTTCACGTACCGAACATAACCTGAATACCACAACACAAGATTACATCGCGATGGCCAGCAAGGTGCGCACAGGCCACCCCCCTTACCCTTCAGTTGAAATTATTAACTGCTAGTTTTTGGAGTGAAGGCGAAGCAAGATGAGGCCGCATCATTACGAGGCGGCGGGCCGAAGCCGAGGACAAAGGTGGAAATTAGCAATTTGCCGCCCGGCCTGAACGAGGAACAGTTCCGCGCTGCCGTGGGCCAAATCAAGAACATGGAGGAGTGCGTGGACTACTTTTATTACATGGCCGGCAAAGCCAGGTACCTGCGCGTGTTCAGGGCAAGATTGTAATATGATATTTTATTTTAGTGGATTTAATTCAACAATTTATATTTAATTGTTTTAATAATTGGCCACTCTACAGTGCCACCAAGCGTGTCAAGTCGTTTTGTGTGATGAGCATGAAGAATCCGCTGGATTTATTCGAGTTTGCACAAAAGTTTAATGGTCACGTTTTTGTGGACTCTCGGGGTACGGCAACGAGTCCCTAAGCTGTGCCGACGAATATATGTATAGATAATATATCTAAACATGCGTTCACCTGGCCAGGTGTTGAATACGCTGCCCAGGTGCAGTATGCGCCTTTTCAGCGCATCCCAAAGCCGCGCAGGAAGCCGGATGCACGCCAGGGCACAATTACACAAGGTAAGTGTCCTTGACTGTCTCTTCAGGGACTCCCTGGCGATACTCACGCAAACCAAATTTCCAGATGAAGACTACCTCAAGTTCGTTGAAGCACTTTCGGTGCCGGTGGTAATGCTACCATCAGCAGAGACACAACTCGAGAAGAGGCTGAATGAAGAAAAGGAACTGATTGGTAAGTACCTTACTCACCAACACTGCGTTCAGCCGATGGATTCTAACGTTTCCCTTCCATTACTACTAAGATCTAAATGGAGGAAGGGCACCACCAATCATGTCTCCGCTGCTGCAAGCGATGATCGATCGACACAAGATCCGCGCGCACAAGAAAAACGTGCACACTTGATCCTTGTGAATGTCGAGTTAGTGTGTCTACTAACCTATATAGCTCACGTACAGGCACGCGATGAGCGTAGGAAGGGAGAACGTAGGAAGAAGCGGAAAGAAGCAGCTAAAGAAAAGTCTGTAGACGGCAAAGCTGCAGCAGGAGAGAAACGTGCCCGCAGGCGAGATAATGATAGGAAGGAGCGCAAAGCCAAAGCTGAAAAGAGCGCCACTACCGCAAGTGGCGCTGGGCGAGGAGGATGGACGGAGGGAGAGGGCGAGAACGAGGCGACCCACAAGCCTGTGAAAAGAGAAAGGAGACGTAAAGCGGTTTCAGATCAAAAAGGCCCTTCGTGGGTCGCCATCCAGAAGCAGCTTGAGCCGGGGGAAGTCCGTATAGCCGTGCGCGAGAAGCCCCTGCCCGCTTCAGGCAACTCCGCGGCACCGCCAGCGGCCAAGGGCAGGGTTCGTTTTTCTCCCTCATTACTGTTCACCTTGGTTCCCTTCCTGACATTCTACTCGCTCCCAGGGTGCCTATCGTAACTTCACTGAGTGACCTGCGCTTGAATCCTCAGTGCCTAAGCGCACCGGTGCAACTTTCCGGGACTCGTGCGAATTCGCCGATAATGTCAGATCGGCGTGCTCTGCGCGTGGAGAGCGAGTCTTCTTGGAAGCACGTGTGCGTGGCTTTCCATCCATCCCATCATCCCTCGCGTTCGTGCTGAAGCCTCGATAGGACGAAAGGATCAGCAAGCGTCTCAGGAATCCAGAAGCTCTTGTGCTTCGGCAAAAAAGATTCAATCTCCCAGCTTGGCAACACAGTACTTGTCGGTGGGATTGTCTCTTTTCTATGTCGACAGGGCCTTCGTTTTGGAAACGTTTACGAAAAAAAAATTCTTTCGTAAATTTCTACGTGGGCGTTGGGAAGAACATCAGCATTCGTGAGGTACTTGATGACAACACCGTCCCTGTGGCCGTCTCTGTTGTATTTCTTAAATTCTCGGCAAGTCACAGATAAGATCGATGCTTGTTGCTATGGATCGGTTGCCTTATAAAGTACATTGCCTTTTTAAGGCCACGTTGCATCCCACATGTGCTTCCGCAGCAGTGATCATGAGTGTATAAATACTGAAATCAAGCATCAGTTCAGTAGGCAGCACCGGAAGGATGAGTCACCCTGTTCCTGAGGCCTGAGCATGTATGGAGGTCAGGTTCCTGTGCCTTCGGGTTACCAGCAGCAGACAAGTGACTGTACCTGTAGATGGTGCTTGCCCCTCTCTTTTGTTTTCTCCTCTAACAATGGCTGCACCACCATTTGGCCGAAGAGTGTTCTGTAACAGAAACATACTGGCGGGGCACCAACACCACTTTGTCCAACATGGAGGCTGTCAAGTCAACTGTGCTCAAGGAGATCAAGGACCAAGGACACCACACTTGGTCATCTCCATCATGGCATCACCAAGTCCATCACCAAGTACCTCGGCACTGACATGTGTGTTGTGTGCATGATACCCAACATGCTGTGCCTGGTGGGCCAGACGGCAGCTGCCTTCTCGCTGGACGGCAAGGCCACGCCGGGATTTCGACTTTCGTGAACAACAAAACATTCCAGGAAGGCAAAAACAAAATTTTCGAAGAAACCCATGGGTTTGAAAGGAGGAAAGACAAAACGGAAACAAATAGGTGGGTCGTTCCTTCAACAGTGCGCGAAAATGGAGTGCGTCATCCCAGGCCGTAGTGTAAAGATTTTTGCCAAGATTATCCAATGCCTGGCCAAGGTGGGCGACGATCTCTTTATAGAGCCTAATCCCGACAAGGTACGTATCCTCCGCACGTAGTAGAGTGGATCTTTTGTTATCGCGTCGCGTTCAACTTTTCGCGTCATCTTTGGCAGGTTGTTTTCAGAACCCTAAATCAAGCGCGCTCGGCATTCGTTGCCATCAATTTCAATCCCAACTTTTTCGAGTCCTACGCGCTGACCTCGGAATTCCTTCCTAAATGCAAAATCCTCCTCAAGGTACGCTGCCACAACCATGCTTTATATATTAAAATGGAATAATTATTTGTAAATTTTTATTTGTGGTTGGTTTTTATGTTTTCACACAAGAATACAAAAAAATAACATTTTCACTTCTTGTACGGCAGCCGTGTTTGGCCGTGTTCCGTTCGATTGCCACGGTGCAAAAGTGCACCATTCGTTTGGATGAGGCCGAGTCGAGGGTTGTCATCGAGCTTCTTTGCAATCTGGGTACGCTGAGTGCACAGCAGCTGTTGTTGATTTGCCTTGCGACCTCACCACTACGGTCACTCGCACAGGCATAAAGAAGACCTATCGACTCACCTTCGAGGAGTGCGAGGCACTGCAAGCAGTCTACTCTAAAGAAAACTGCCCTAATAAGATTGTCTCGCGACCGAGGTTCACACCAAGCCACATTCGTGATTGATGCTGTTCAACGCTCACAGATACGTGCCTGTGCGTGTACACAGACTCCTCATCGATGTTGTGCAGAACTTCCACAGTGGTTTGGATGAGATATCGTTCCAAATAACTGAGAAGATGTTCAAAGTGAAGAGCTTCATTGACGAAGACAAGCGAAGTAAGTTAATCATGATCCTTCGGCTGGGTGCACCAGTGACTTACAGTTTGGATATATTATTGTAGGTCAGCCCAGCAAGATTCTCCACACAGAGTTGACCATTGATCCAAGGGATTTCCAAGAGTACTCAGTGGGAGGCGAGCCTGGCGAAATCACCTTCTGCCTTAAGGAGTTCAAAGCCCTCCTTTCCTTCTGCGAAGTGGCCGGACAGCCGATCGCTATCTGGTTCGAACAAGGTGGAAGGTATAACAGTTGCTCCATTTGACCAACAGTACTGGGCCACAAGGTTAGCTGACACAAGACATGTCCTCTCGAATTGCCCAGACCTATCCTGTTCTCTGTCAACTTTTTCAACGCCTTTGACGTCGACTTTGTGCTGGCGACCCTGCTTGATGGCCAGGGGTCTTCATCCCAATCCGACTCTTCTCAAAGCTCTTCACAGAGCAGTGGCTGTACGTCTGTTTCCTCTTCGCCTCTGATCCTCTTGCATCTCATTTCTGAATTTGTTTGTTATATGTCCGCCATTCAATTTGGCCGTGCAGCGCAAAGCAAGCAATCGGTATGTACAGCTAAGTGGCGGTTTCGTACAATCTTTCTGATTAGATGTACGTTGCATGATGCGTGAACAGTACACTCCATCGGGTACTCCGCCTTCCTCGGCATCGGTGCCTGCTTCGCCCTACTCGTCGCGTCCGGCCACATCGCCTTTCCCCACGCCTACCACCGTATCATCTTACCCTGATCGTGATGTACGTGATTGTGACCTTAGCTCGCTTGTGTATGGCAGTACTGTTCTGACCTGGTGTCAACAATTGTTGGTCATTCAGGCAATTAGTGGCCAGGGCGCTACGTCAATCACATCGTCAATGATCGAAGAGATCGGCACGGACAAGAGGCGACGCAGCGAACTGGAGAAGGACGACAGCCTTTCTCCATCAGGATCTTCGGCTTCGCACCCGCCGCCCTTCAATGCTGCTGGCATGGTTACGCAGCCTCGCGGTATGGACGTCGAGGGCGAGGAAGACCAGCACCGCGGCAGCGATGAAGACGAAGAGGACGACTACGTGGAGGGCACCCCACCCAGAGACTTCCCCAAGCGCGTGAGGCGGGGCTGAGGCTCTGTCGCCAGGAAGCGGCGCTTGTGCTGCCGCTGCGTGTTTGCCATTGTACACATCATATCATTTACTGGTCACCATGCGGCAACAATTGAAAGGGAGCTGTCAGATTAGATTCTTCCGGAGTGATTACAAACAAATCCAACAGCAGCAGTTCAGGCCCGTCGGAGCGAGATCTCTTTGCCCTCCTTCTTTCTATGTTTCTTCTTGACCTTGCGGTTTCTCTTGTTCGCCATGACTTCCCATTCTTCGAAAATGATTGGCTGCGCGGGGGCGGGGCTGCGGATTTGCGAGTTGCCGGCGAAGAGGAAGGCGGATAGAGAAGAAGCCGGCAAAATTGGGGCGGCCGTTACTGTGCTTGACCGGGTCGCACCAGAGAGAGCACCCGAAGGCAGGAAGAGGCACCGCCGTGCGGCATTCATTCTGTTGATTCTTGCAAAAGGCAGAAAAAGAAAATGCTTTTCTTTGTGCGCCAATGGAGTTTTGAAATTCCAGTTGATCTCAAGTCATATTTCACCATAAATGACGACACGGACCGAATTGTCGTATGCCGAAAAATAAATCAGTGGCAGTGCAAGAGATAATCCAAACCACCATCTATCTCATTATTTCTTCTTCGATATAATGGCTTCTCGTGCTGCTCCCACTGCGGGTCGTGTGGTTAAGAACCGTTTCGCTCTGCCCCTTGACCACAGGGCCACCCGTCCCGGTTTCCAGGCTCCCTGGGGCAGCATCGACCCCGCCCAGTCTGTCAGCCAGCGCCAAGTGTGGTTCGGCGTTGGTGCCGGCATGGCTCTGTCTACCGTTCTCTTCATGTACACTCGCAGGGACAACGGTACTGTTCTTCTATACATTTTTTAACCCCCCCCCTCCACAACAACAAATCACAAACATGCATCCAATTAATTTTAATTATCACCATCCTTACCCTTCGTCTTTCCCTTCCTCCAGTCCGCAAGCTCCCCGAGTCGATTAAGAACAGGGAATGGAGGGAAATCTCCGATGAGAGGCTTCAGAAGAACCGTGGCTTCTAAGCGACTGTGCAGCCCCTCGTAACTTTCGATTACCTCGCGAGTACTCAGCCCCTTTTCCAATAAATCCCCTCTACTTCTTTGTACTCCTCCGTTTCTTTCCATCTTTTTGCTCCTTTTTATTTTTTCATCTTTTATTTTTGCATTTAAAGACAGAACATCGAATGAAAAGGGCTACGTACCAATCCTTGGTCTTTCGTGGTCGTGATGTGATGGTCCGCATCGACGAGTCCATTCTCTCCTCTTCCCGTATCCGTGGACACGGGACGGATCCCGTTCTTCCGCTCTTCGCGGGCAACAAGGCATGGAAGCTACAACATTGGATTAGGCGACCTGATGTGCTGCGGCCGGGTGCGTCTTGTCTTGTCTCGCACGGGGGGTACCAATCGAATGCGATGTTCGCCCTCGCTCAGTTGGCGCACTTGAAGAGGGTGCGCTTCATCTACTACACGAAATCAACTGAGGGAGCACTGTCCACGGCCACATCTTCCACGACTGCGACGGGGGACAGCAACTTGCAGCGTGCACTGCAGCTAGGTATGGAGCTACGGCCACTCCCGCCTGCTGAGTACGACCTCGTCTTTGGTGATGAAGGCGAAGGGGTTCCAAGAGGGAACCAGGAGGACACTGCTGAAGGTACGCCAATGTGTCGGTCAAGAGTGTTACCGCGCGGCCAGTGAGCTGATCAGCGAGGAGGGTTGAATCCGACAGCAGCGCGCAGAGAGCGAAGGAAGACGATGATCGGAGAAGAAGGAGTAGCCTTCGTACCACAAGGTGCTGCCTGCCCTGAGGCCGAGGTGCGATGGTCATCTCAGACTTAATGATGGAGGATGCTCAAGGAATGGAGAGCCTTGCAGGAGGGAATCCGCGAGGTGGCGATAGATATCAACAGTTACGCAAGCCAGCTCCGACACCCAGGAGGCAATGGAGAGAAGCCCATGCTCGTAGTTCTTCCCTCTGGCACAGGTCCCTCAGCTCACACAGGGCCATGGAAAGTTGGGTCACGCTGATCTCTAGGCTTGCGTGCAGGGACTACGGCCTTTTATTTAGCCCAGCACCTCACCCATGACGTTGCAGTCGCCTGCGTACCATGTGTTGGCAGTGTCTCCTACCTCCAAACCCAAATGGGGCGCTTACGCCGAAGCGCTACAGATAGAATGCCAGTCATCCTCAGACCTCCACAAGGTAAATGCTGCACCTGGCGGTTGAGTGTGGTGCTAAATCAACTGACGTGATGTGTGTCAAGGCCGATATGCATTTGCTCGGCCATCAAAGGATTTGTTCGCTATATGGAGTGAACTTGAAGATGCCACCTCCCGATTAGAGGTAACTGTTAGTTTGGAATCAGGAACCATCGCCTTGATCTAACATGCCCGCCAATCCCCAGACACAGTTTGATTTCGACCTCATCTACGCGCCACGCGCCTGGCAGACTCTGAATCATCACTGGGACTCTCTGATCGAGAACTATAATCATGTACTCTATCTACACACAGGAGGATTGGAAGGCAATGCCTCTCAGCTTCAGCGATATGATGCACTCTCTCGTTCTCGTCAAAACGTAAATCCGACCACATCATGATTTTCAACAAATAAAACACTGGAACATGAACATGGTGGTTAAGTTATTGCATGACATTGCCCTCTTGTGGTAATGATCATCTGATTTCTGATCAAAGGAAGCTTATCAACATGTAAAGGCCAACAACAATGATGTTAATGCAAGCCTGGATGTTATGCTTAAGCCTATATGAGAAGAAGATATATTTCAAATGATACATGTTGAAGAAATCAAAATACCTATTTTCCATATTTATTTAATTAATTTGTAACAAGAAAACGAGCAGAGAGAAAAAAGGAAATAAAAGGAAAACACCAACCTTCACACCCGCGCGAACACAGATTACACGACCTTGCGTGAGGGCAAACGGAGGAAGGGGCGAGGGGGCTCTCTCCTGTGGCTGAAGGCCTGGCTTTTCTTCTACGTTTCTCGACGGTGCTGGCCATAGGGGGTGCGCTCCTCCCTCTTGAGCAGGACGGCCGTCTTCTTCCTCCATTTTCCATAGATCGGGCAGCAGCCATCTGCCGGCCTGGCAGCCAAGTCTAAATTTTGAAAAAAAATGGAGAAGGGCAAAGATGGCAAAAAGGGAGGCAAGGGAGGTGAGGGGCAGGCCACGAGCCCTCCAGGTGCGAAGGATTTCAAGGACATCCTCAATGCCAAGTTTGAGAATGCGATCAAGATGCACGACCAGCTGCTGCTCAAGGGCGGTGGTGACCCGCACGGGTCCGAGCTGAGCGGCGCTGCTGCCACGACGACGACGACGACGACGACGAAGGGCAAGGACGGCCGTGGCAAGGCAGATGGGTCGTTGAAAAAGGAGAAGGAGCAGAAGAAGGAGAAAGAGAAAGAAGGCAAGGAGAAAGAGAAGGAGAAGGAGAGGAAGGAGGAGAAGAAGAAGGAAAGGAAGGAGCGCGAGAGGAAGGAGAAAGAAAAGGAGAAGGAGAAGGACAAGGACAAGGACAAGGAGGGCAAAGACAAGGATGAGAAGGAGAAGGAAAAGGACAAGCGAGAGAAGAGGGCATCATCGGTGAGCATGAGCAAGGGCGGACGAGTGTTTGGCGGCTGCCTGAAGGAGGCTCTCTATGACCGTAAGGGCAACAAGCACCCCGTACCGCCGTTCTTCGAGCAAGCGCTGACGTACATTGAAGAGCGAGGTGCTGATTCACTCGTCAATGAATTGATCACAAGTTGTTACGTATAATACCTGACTTCTTCGCTGTGTGCACGATCGTGCAGCTCTAGAGACAGCAGGTCTGTTTCAAGAGGCCGGACCGAAGAAGGAAGTCAAAGAGCTCATCAAGCGCATTGAATCCAAACAGGAAATTGAATGGAACAAGATTAAGAATCCCCATACTGTATCTGGTATTATTCCTTGATCGCGAATCCTGTGTTGTGTGCAGACTTGACTGATGTGACCAATCAACGAATGCAGGGCTGATCCTCAAGTATCTTAGGGATCTTGAGGAACCAATCTTTCCTTACTATTTATACAACCATCTCATCGAAACAGTCACGACGGGTATGCTTGCCATTTAAGTGTTCTGCCATCACCTATATGTTCCGAGTTCTGACCCCTCTTGCACTCAATCTAGGCGAGACCGGAATGCAGGTGAATGAATCCGCGCTGAGGCAATTACTTCATGCGCTGCCAGCGCCCAACGTAGCCTTCCTCAAGCGTCTGCTGCCTTTTCTGCGGAAGGTGGCAAGTTATTCCAGTAAGAATCAAATGGTAGCCGAAAGCTTGGCCACTTTCTTCGGTACTTATAACCTATTTCAGAGGTAACACTGAACCAGTATTGATGGGCATGGCGCTTATGGCAGGCCCAGCGCTCATGCGCGCGGAAGGAGAGGATAGCCTGCAGGCTTTGGTGTCACATACCCACGAAATCATTTTCCTTACGGCATACATGATCAACTATTCCCCACTTGACCTCCTTTTCTCCTTCCCCGAGCAAGGTACAAATGGTTTTGCTGCAGTATCTTGTTCCACCTTGCTTGACTGGAATGTCTGTTCGTCAACAGGGAACAACGCGCGATTGAGTAGCTATGCACTGCCCGGGGAACCAATTGACAGATCGTATGAGGACCGAATAATCCCGGGTGTAATAAGGCCTGGTGGCGACCGATCTCGACCCACCAGCACAGAACCCTCTGTGCCGGCGATACTTGTCGATTCCGGAGACGAACATCGAGGCAGTGAAATACGGATGCCACCTGATAGAAATGGGGCATGTCCGCCGCCAATCCCGGATGATGAAGGCGTCTTCGTAGATGAACAATCAGCTGACAATGGATTAGCGGTGCGTGTTTTTGCTTGTATCCGTGTTGGCGGTCATTCGACACTTGCTACGTGTAACTAATCTGAGCGTGTAATCAGTATGGTCCACCACAAGGTCCATCAGGGCGACAGTCAGCAGGGGGTCCAGTAGGACGAGTAGTAAATCACGCTCCAGCTTTAGGTGCGTTAAGAATTTATCTTGCCTGTCGGCTTTCTCACATTCCCCTTACTCTGCACTAGACTCGCCAATCGATCGAGGTCACATTCGTGAGCCTTCAGGCGCACCTTGGATGGGTTCCTCTCTTCTTGAATCTCTAGGAGAGGGTGAACTGAGTGTACAACTGCCCTCCTTTGGTCACGCAGGAGGGTTATTAATTCTTCCTATAGCGGCATAGTACCTATCAAGAGTCGACTGGTTCTACAATGGCTTGGTTCGTCTGGCTCGTGCGCAGTCTTCCTGCTCATACCTACCACCAGTACTTCTCCTTATTTAAAGGAAAGCAAGATATGGATTGCTGAACTCTGCCGTACAGAGCTAGAACTTGGCCCGACTACGACGAGTCAGCCGACATCTACCTTGTGAATGGAAATGAGCTTTATGTGTATCCGGAACACTCTGAATTCTTTGCTGTTCTCACGTCTGAGCTTTATCGTGTTGAAGATTCGTCGCGATATTACTTCACTATTTCTGGTATGTTACCGATGACCATTTGGTTTCATATTGCTCATTTTGGTTTATTTCACAGAGGAGGGAGATAAGTTGGGTATAATCTTCAGCACCCGGGAGGAGAGCGCTGCATTCGCTCGAGCAACAGAGACAGGCATGGGATACGCCATACCAATAGGGTAAATTCCACTTTTGCCTGAGCCTTTCCCGCCCGTCTCATCAGTCTATCTACAGAGGCTTCTGGGCAGCAAATGGCAAAGCCGTGGGTGGAGGAACTGATCCCAAGTGGAAGAGTCGAAAGAAGCAATCTAGGTCGGCCATTGTTCCAGGTAACACTCATATTTCTCCAACATATGAGGTCGTAAAGCTGACTTGTTGTTCTTCGTCTGCAGATGAAGCTGACACTGTGCATCAGGAGTTCGAAGAGAGGGAGATCATGAATGATGGATGGTTCGACGCGCCGCGAAACTACGCAGAGTTGAGCCTTGACCAACTTAGAGAAATGGCGGTGTGAATCTATCCACAGCTACATTAGTAACATTGTTCTAATCAAGGTGATCATTTTCCTTCGTGGTGAAACAGGTCAGCTTGGATGAACGAGAAGTCATTGAAGTGGATGCGCGACAGGATACACGATTACAGAATATCCTGCGCCTTACACAGCTCCTCTTCTCTAAGTTTCCGACTCTCGAGACAAAAGTTCGAGTTATTGCATTGCAAGTAAGTTCTCTCGTTGAACTTATGATAAACCTTTCAGTTCACTTACCGCTTCGGCAGGTATCGAATGCCCTTGGAGGAGTGTACAGCGAAGACCTTCGAGAGATACATACAACCCATATACAGAGTGTAAAGAACAGACTCCAATCCAATGTGATACCCATAGGGAGCATTAGATTCGGTGTGCTTCGACATCGCGTAATCTTATTGTACGTAATTTGTTTTCTGTATATGTTGATCAGTCCTGACAATACGCCATTACAGTAAATATCTTTGTGATCACCTGCACCCAGCGATACCATGCACGCTCTCCAGAAACGAGGAGGGCCTGCTTTGCAATCTAGTTCCAGTATCTTCCAACATTACGAAGTACAAGGTATTTTAGTGGTCATGCCTAGCGTAGAATAGTCCCTTAGTGCAAAATTTTGCATTTTACAGGCGGTAGACTTGATGACAGTGCCTGGACGTTTGAGGACGGAAGACCGCGACAGGTACTTGATTTGCAATTGCACACAGCTTAAGGCTTTATAGCCCTTACACTCTACCGAGCAGGAAGATTCTATGGCGAGGGTCGGTGGGTTCTGGTTCTGAGCGACACGTCATTTTGCCTGATCTACAGAGTGAGCCCATAGTATTCCATAAGAAGTTGGGAGAAGGGGGTTTCTCCACTGTGTGGCGCTGTGCCATTGGTCCCATCACGTATGTTTACGCAGTTCCCCAACAGATGAACAATGTCTTAATGAAATGTGTGTGCAGTTGTGCGGCCAAAGTGTACAAACGAACCGATGACCGCATAGGAAAGGACCTTGTGCGTGAGTGCATGATACAAACTCATCTCTCCCACAAAAATATCTTAGGCTGTCTTGGGTGAGTTCCCTGGATGCTTTCTTCTCTGATCATAATTCTAACTGGCGTACAGGTATGAGAAAACAGCAACAGATTTTCTCATCTTTTTTGAGTACATGGGACTAGGTTCCTTTTGGGACGTTCTCTACCGAAGAAAGACAGCTAACAAGTACGTATAGTTGTGATGAACGTGATTATTATGGTCTAACAGCGGTATCTCTGCGCAGGCCGTTCGAAGCTAAGGAGATAGCCTATTACGCTTCGGAAGTAGCACGAGGGCTGCACTATCTTCACCGTAATAAGATCTTTCATCGGGACATTAAGGCACTTCACACAAGCCTCTCTGCCTCGTGCTCACGTTGCTAATGGAGCGCCACAGAGTGCAAACATTCTGGTGGACGGAGACGAAGGCGAGTTTTTCAAAGCTGTCAAGTTGTGTGACTTCAACATTTCCACGTTTCGATCTGACGCATTTTCTCGAGTTGGCACACCGCGTACATTTTCCTTTGCCTCTCCAATATAATGCAACGTCCTGATATGTTTCATCTGCAGAATACATGGCACCCGAGCTGTTGAACAACACTGATGGACGACCAATAGACACAGAGAAGGCCGACAGTACGTCTTTCCTTCATTCTCCCGCTTCCTTTCCTAATCTTATGGAAATGGTGTAGTGTGGTCATTTGGCATGTTCATTGTAGAACTGCTCACCTTGGATGCTCCATACGCTGGCCTGAGTGAAGGCGAGTACGTGCGATTGATCTCGCG
>CDEZ01021472.1:0-34807 GCA_000826365.1 Acanthamoeba royreba | reverse complement strand
CAGCCCAGGATGTTTGGAGTTAGCTAACGCTAACTCAAACTCATTCCGCTGGGGCTGCTGTCAATAGCGCCGTCGATAAAAGCCGTATTATAGTACAGCCCAGGATGTTTGGAGTTAGCTAACGCTAACTCAAACTCATTCCGCTGGGGCTGCTGTCAGTAGCGCCGTCAGTAAGCCCTTCGCAACTCACTACTCACGAGTTCTTGCGCATATTTTTGGTTGTGACTTAGAGCACTCTATTCGATGTATGTATTGAGTTAGCTAGCGCTAACTCAATAGTGTGACGAACAAACCCCTCCTCTAATGATACCCAAAACATCCCACCAGACTACTGTAGTCACTACACGCCCGAGAACCTCAAGAACGTGTACCTCTTCGGTTCCCGCCTCTACGGCGTCGCCACCCCAGACGCCGACTACGATCTCATCTGCATCGTAGACGGCGAATACTTCCACGGCAGTACAGCCTCCATTTTATTTTTTGTTTTGTTTTATGCTATATTTTCCTTTTAAAATATTTTACATAAAAATTCATTTACATTGAAATATAAGAATATTTTAATTGTTAATTGATATATCACTGAATTGTGGAAAATGCAACAGGCAAACAGTTTGAAGACACGAGAGAGCTGGACCGGCAGGCGGGAGCGGGCAAGTTGGAGGTCACCCTCAACCTCTACCACATCCAATTCTTCAAGGGCTTGGTATACTCTCCTCTCATGATGATGCTGATGATGATGATGATGATGATGATGATGATGATGATGATGATGATGATGATGATGATGATGATATGATGATGATGATGATGATGATGATGATGATGATGATGATGATGATGATGATGATGATGATGGATGATGATGATGTGCATGAGGATTATCAGCACATGATGATAATGAACCTGGCTGACAATCGATGTCATACTTTGCACAGCTGGAACGCAATATGATCAACAGTTTGATGTGCATCTGCATGCCGCGGGAATGCGTGTGGCTGGAACGATGGCCCTTGCCGCCCATCGAAGAGGCCCTTCGACTCCCGGCTTTGCAGAAGGCCGTACTGATGGATTCGTCTCACAATCTTGCGAAGGCCAAGGTACGAATGAACTTTTTGATTTGCATCACCTTTTGTTCCAAGCTTATCGTGTATCATGGGTAGCGGCTCTGGTTTGAAGGCGACATGCGAAAATCAAAGAAGAACATCGTTCATGGATTGCGATATCTTCACTATGGTGAGTTTTCCTTTTACTTCTTGCCTTGAGGGAAGACTTCACGAGCGTTTCCTTCAGCCTTGCAGCTTGCTGATACTGGAAGAATCACAGACTACACAGCAGGGAATGATTATTGGCGAGATGTATGTTGGTTCTTTTCCCTAACACAGTGGTGTACGCATTTAGCTGATCATAATTTCAGATCATGGGAAACACGTCCGAAAACTGGGATGACTATGAGCGAGTGTACAAGCCTATTTACCAGACGATGATGCATCAGCTCAAGCATGGTACGAAGTCTAGACTTCGAAGAACAATGGGGCATGCTTGATGATTGTATCGTCTCTGCAGGTTATGGGCCCGACCTCGTTCCCTCTTCCTCAACAGAAAATGCAAACGGCGACAGTCCTCGTATCTCTGAATCTGGCTTGCTAACGCTAGACTTTATTAGAAGACGAGGACTTCAGTCCCTTGGCAAGGATCTTGCAATCTCCGTTACTCCTCATCCCGACTTCCCCACTCTCTATCATCTCTCACCTGAGCCAACATCTCCTTCTGACCATCCGATCGTGCGCGAGTGCGCCTATTCTCTTCTCATCGAGGAGTTCGAACAGCGGAGAGACGATGATGCCGATGCCGATGTGGAGCCGATCAAAGATTGGCGTATTATAGCCCTAAGCTATCCTAAGATCGGATACCTTATCGATCCTTTTACACTCACCATCCAGTTTCCTCGAACCACGGCTGATAGCGACACCACCAGCGCTGATACCGGGTTCTTTTGGGATAAGAAGAAGATACGCATATTTGAGAAGCTCGATGGCAAGATGGCGCTCCTGTACCACTACGCAAATGAATGGCGAGTGGCCTCGGCTCACACCCCCGATGCAAGCGAGGCCATTGTGGAGGAACTGTCTCTTCCAAAACGGTACAATGACCTTGAACAGTGATTTTTTAATCGAGGATGCTGAGTGCTCTTGCTCCAGTTCGTTCAAGGATTGGCTTACGGCTATCACGCTGAACGATGAAGCTGAGGAACTTTCCAAGCGAGCACATCGCGCCGAGGAGGAGCTGCGCATAAAGCAACGAGAAGAGCGAAGTACGACCGAGACAGCGGCGACTACATTCGCCGACCTCTTTTGGCACGCGTGGAACACGCTGAATTATGAACTCCCGCACGATACCAACCTATGCTTCATCTTCGAGGTTCTTTCTCCACGTCAGAAGTTAGTAGTCCGACGCTGGGAGGGCATGAGGGATCGCCTTGTCCTGCACGGCGTGCGTGATCGGCGCGACCTCGGGCAACTCGATCCGCGACAGATTGCCGCAGACCATCGCGGATGGGAAGCCGTGCGCGAGTTTGCGTGGGACGATATCTTGGACTCCACAGTCTGGGAAGATGAACGCAAGAAAGATAGGCGGAAGAAAAAGGAAGAAGGGCGAGAGGAGATCGACGATGCCGTGGCACGTATCATGCGCACCCTCAGCCGATGGAATCCTCTTGAAGGCGAAGGCATCGTACTTTGCGACGAATCGTGGAACAGATTGAAAATGAGGTAATGGTTCTTTGCTGCTTTATCTTAGCATGGCGCTAACATCTGATCTGATGTGCCTTCCCAGAGCGCCCCAGTGGTTGGGCTTATCACTTTTAAACTGGTTCGGTGATGCCAACACCAACGAGCGCTATCTGCTCGACATTATCAGACGTGGATGCAGAAGGATCGATCAGATCATTCCAGTGTTGGACGAAGTACAGCGCGATGAAGGAGGATACGGCAACAGGAGCTATGACAGTGAGGAGTTCCTTTCTGTGTATCCGGAGTGGCGCGAGACCTATGTCAAGGTGGAAAAGAGCTATGCAGCCTTCATCACAGAGGTGGAGAACGTCTACGTGCAACTGAGGAAGATCACGGACCGGGCTCAGTTTGCGCGAGAGGTCAAGAACTACTTCTTCTATGGCGTCATCCTGGCCTGGAAGAGCGAAGAGGAAGAACGAAAGCGACAGAAGAGCCTTTCGGGATGGCACGGAATCGACGGGTGGGAGTATTACGGTGCGTGGAGCGTGAAGCGCCTCATCAAGGACCTGCGAGAACTCGAAGAGCAAGGCAGTCGCATCAAACCCAAGGGCGCTCGTTCGAGAGGTTCCACTCCCCTTTGCTGACGCATTGTGTCAAGATGAATTTTGAGAATGTGATACATAAAATTGGGAACATTCATAAGATTATTCCATATCAACAACTTAAAGTTGGAATTTAAAATATATATTCTTAAAAAGCGAAAAACATCAGAAATAATCTAGCAGAGTTCTGTGAATCGAACGCTCTATATGCTTAACAAAAGTTCACCCTCTCCACAATATCAAGTACCGCAATGAAGCGAGACAAGAGCGGCAAACAGTCATCGACGACCACTGCTTCCACCACGGCGGGCGGTGCAGCGCAAGGGCGGAAGGTGATTCAGTTCTACGGGGAGCGGAATGCCTACGGCTGCTTCTCTAACTTCTCCCGCCACCCTATCACTCTCAAGGACAAGGAGTGGCCTGTACGTTATTTTATTTTCGAAATTCCCTTTATATTGAATTATTTTATGACAAATTGTCTGATATTATTTCTTGACTGGGAACAGACGACCGAGCACTACTTTCAAGCGCAGAAGTTTGTAGGTAACTGGAATTCCTGCATGCCCTGATGACAAGGATGATCAGCCTTTATTGGTGGCTTGATGAGGATGATGGAATAGTTTCAAATGACTGGCAGTACTCACTTACCTGTGGTGTTTGCCTTGTGGTAAGGTGAGCGCATGGAGGAGACCATCCGACTGGCGGCGACGCCTGGAGAGGCCAAGAAGCTGGGTCAGACGCGTAAGGTCAAGCTCCGAAGTGATTGGGAGGAGGTCAAGGACGATGTCATGCGTGAGGCGCTGCGCGCCAAGTTCACACAACACGAGAACATCCGAATGACCCTACTCAAGACTGGGGACGCTTTGATCGTTGAACATACAACCAACGGTACACCACGTTCCTCCCACATCATGGCCTATGCTTATGTGCTCGTTCCTACACTGATCACACAACACAGACCGATACTGGGGCGATGGTGGTGATGGCACAGGACGCAACAGGTTGGGCCAACTACTCATGGACGTTCGTGATGAACTACAGCAGCAGCAGTCCTGAGCAGTGGACTTGGGAAGTACCACAATGTGTATGCATGTGATTCCCCTACGCCGTTGTACGTGTGGGCGCTGGTGAGTGAGCTACCATGCAAGTCAGGCGAAGCTGGGGCCTCTGATTGTAGATACAGACTCCATACATCACGCGCCACCCACAGATGAACACGCAGAACTTGGGGCTGTTTTTCTGGGGCGTCTGCTGCATCAAGTGAGCCATTGAGAGTTGCTCCTGGTAGCAGGGCCGCATTCCGTAAATGTTCGGTTTTGTTCTTTTCCCTCCTTGCCAGACAAGAAAATGAAGGGAAAATCTTTTCCTGTGATTGTGTTCATGCTGATTGGCTTGTCGCGGCTACAGCGAAGCGAAACGAACTACCGTAACGTTTCGGAAACCGTTCTGATAAGCGGCTGCCCTGTCTGTCGCGCACCACTGCACTTTACCGTTTGTGACGCGCAGTCGACCAGCTGTCAAAGGAGCGGGGATGCAGTGGACTCATCGGTCGGGTCAACCATCCTGAAACATTTAGAGGCAGACTGCCGTGAACTCGAATATCACCGCTTGCTCTCGCTTGAGTCTAAGATCGTACGGGAGAGCCTGCAAGCGATGGATAACGAGGTCTCTGCCCCGACAGCAAGATCTGCCCTTGATGACAAGCTCGCTCGTCTCCTAACCCATTTTGGCATCTCTTCTAGAAGAGATGAATAAAACATTGTTATCCATTCCTTGGATGAACGCACCCAAAACACAAAGCTTTCTTGCAGGGAAGCAGTGTACCTTGGGAGGTCAGAATACAAAGTACCCTGATGTGAGGGACTCTAAAAAGTCTAGCACCTCCGTGGCATCCTGCAGATGGAACGCCGCTTGCTTGTTCTTCTTGCCGACTGAGGCGATCACGACCTCTGTCTGTCGCCCCGAATCGATCACACCCTCCTCACTTTCACTCTGCATGGGACGTAACGATTTGGCGTTTGCTTGCCACGCATCGTGAACAGAAAAGCGGTGGTACATACCTCACCTCCACTCTCGAGACTCAATCTATTGTCAACATTGTAGTTGAACAGTCCGCTCAAGGCGAGAGTGTTATCGCCCAAGTACAAAACAAAATCCCATCGCGTCTGATAGATCGTGTTAAGGTTATCATAAGAGAAGGTGGGGAAACGGAAGGAAAGCCGTACCTCCTTCTCGTAACGAAGAATGCTGCGGATGAGCTGAGTAGGATTGACTCCATTGGGACCAACTTCTATTCGCATGTTGTCTGTCTCAATTCTAATCGGCCACTTGCCTGCAAATGAAGGAAGTGAGGTGAATGTATTCTTAAAAAGGCCAGGAAACTCAAGATTACCAAAGCTGCCTTCGAGATGAAGCTGAAGTTCACGAGCCTGTACTCTGCCATACTCGTTGTCTGACATTCTGCAGGATAAATGAAATGTGATAAGGAGACGCGAATAAGAACTGCGCTTACGGGAAGCAAACGTACAATGTGCTGCACAAACATAAAATGAAAAAAGTGAGGGGGATTAGAGCACGTGAAGTTTGCAAGCGCTCCAGTTGGGCACAATAAATAAGGTGCCTTATGTGATGTGAACTGAACTATGACAGAAAATGGGAAGGAGTGAAATGCAACTCCTGGGTACCTATAATGCCAGACGATGTGATATTCCTTCACTTCCATCAGACTCCCGGGCGTACGCTCAGTGAAGTGCTCAAATATAGGCTGCACCACCTTAGGTCAGATGCTTGCGATACAGATGAACAGGTCAAGACCGTGAATGAACGCACTTTGATGGCATCCATCCAGGACAGGTTAATATTATACTCAGCCAGTCGTCGCCACTCCGTCGAATGAGGAGGTCTGCATAAGCAACTAACTGATGAGTGCCGTTTTGATAAAAAATGAGCTGCTCACCTGTAACAGAAGCCATGCTCCGCTCCCAAGCCAAGGCCAGGAAGGGATTTGAACCACTCCTCCATTGTTTGTCGCTTACGACCACTGCAAATGTGCATACGTCAGTTGCAAGTTTCACGAGAAATCCAATCCGTTTACTCACCTTATAACAACGACCACGTTTCGTGGATCACTGATGAGCTTTTCGAGAGTACGAAGCAGTCGCTGGTCGGGATGGCCCATATCAGGTAGGGGAAAAAAGGGCATTAGAGTACCTGGGCAATCAACAGTTACGATTTGAGAAGGGAAACGATCGCTAGGAGTGGAGCATACCATCATAGGAAAACAACAAAAGACGCTTTTTCCGTGCGTGGTACGACTGCAGGACTCGCATTGTCAAGCCTGCAGGAGAACTCTTCTCCTTCTTGTCTTTCTTTTCAATCTTGGTGTCGTCTCGTCCCATCTTGAGAGCCGATATGAATCTGTCAGCCCATCGCGCAGCAGTGTTGCCTACGCAGATAGTGATAGCATCAATTAGTACGTGTGCCTAGGTGCGCGCTAATTGGCAAGTTACGTGCCCATTACGAAGTTGTACAAGCTCTCACTCTTGACCTTGCGCACCTCTGCGGGCATCGTAAGCGCCTAAATGACCACAGTTAGAGGATGTCGTGCAGCTCAGAAGTCATATGTTATTGTACCTTATGTATGGCAGTGGCTACGTCTTTGGTGTTCCAGGGGTTGATCAACAGGGCACCACTTCCTAGCGATGACGCAGCCTACGAGCAATAGCACATAAGTTGTTTTCCTACAAAAACAAGCATGTTCTGTCGTACACCAGTGAACTCGCTGAGAATGAGCAAGCCATGTCGCTCTCGTTGGCAGATTATGTATTCCAAGGCCTTAAGAACGGGCACAAATTAATTGGTGAGCATAGTAATTGATGGGGTTCATGGTACACCTACCGTAGAGGGCATCCCGCCTCGCAGAGAAGTGATGAGTTGTGCATTTGCGATGGAATAAAGTGCGCATATCTCCTCATCTAAATAAGTCGGTTAGGTACACTGGTGACACCTTGGCAGAAAGAAGTGCAAACCTGAAACTGAATGCGTCATATAATGAATTGGAGAATAATCAGCTGACGCATACAAGTGGTTCATCCTTCCCACCAGTTCATCAACCTATCATGTCAAATTAGCGTTGGTTGCATGGAAGTCGAACCTCTAAGTGTGGTCAAATTAGTCATACCTCCTTCTTCAGTTTCTTGTGTCGTCTTAGCTTGATGCGAGCCTGGAGCGCAACCTGCACCAACACCACCTAAGAGACACTCTTCATCATCGTCTTTGTTGCTTTTCTTTTCTTTATTTTCTCTTCGATTTTCTTTATTTCCCATAAAGAGAAAGGAAAATACGCAGGAAAATATTTTCACCCTTCATCCGAAATTTCCATGCGCCCCAATGCTTGTTTATCAGGATGGAAGAGGACATGGAAGCAGAGAAGAAGGCGGTCATTGTCGTTCGTCATGTGGACGAGGTGACCCCTGAGTGGCTGTCGGTGCGCTTGGATACACACGTGGCTGGGTTCGCAGCAAGCAGGATAGGGGTGGGTGAGGGCTTTCTGGGCAGCTTGCATCGTCTGCAGCTGCAGTACGATGGGGACGAAGACCGACCGAGCGACCGACAGAGCACAGCCCCAGCCTCGGTGATCGCGAAATTGGCACCTCTTGATGACGATGCTAGCGAGATGTTCCAGAACTTCTTCATGCCGATGGGTGTTTTTGTGCGGGAGGCCTTGTTCTACCGCGACGTGAGCCCTCTCATCGAGCGCTTCTGTGCGGCGTGTGGCCAAAGGGTGCAGATGGTCCAGGACTTGCATAGTGCCGACCAACCCTGCGACGAAGAGGGAGAAGATTACTCGGCCATGACCTGCACGTTACCGTCATCATCAGCGTCTTCATCATCGTCATCAGCATCAGTGACGAACAGCAGTCCCTTCGTTCCTCGATGCTTTGGTGTAGAAGTGGAAGAAGAAGGTGGTTGTGGAATCATTCTTCTGGAGGACATTCGAGCTCGGCAACGTGCGCAGGTAGTGGCTGACATCTCGCCTGATGATTTGCGGAGAGGAATCTCTCTCGAAAGGCTGAAGCTGGCACTGCGCGCGATAGCTGCTGTGCATGCTCTCTTCTTCACACTTCGAGATGACGATGCAGGGCCTCCCACAAAGGCGCGGCCTTTCCCCTTCCTTCTTCAGGGAGACGAACCGGTGTTTGTTGAAGTTATCTCCACCTTCTACACAGAGTCGGTACCATCTTGCACAACTTCCACTTCCTCACTTTCACATCAGCTTATGTGAATGGATTACTATGGTGAAGCTGCGAAAGTTTAGGTCGATGTTCGGCAATCTGCTTTCCGAAGACTTGTGGGAACGATGTGAAGCTATCACTCCCTCTTCTCCGGCTCACCACGAACCTAAGGTGCTGCTCCGCCTCTGTGCGAATTGAGTGATCACGAAACTCATCTCTCCTTTCTGTCGTGCAGTTGAGTCATGCACTGAGTCTTTGCCACGGTGATCTGTGGCGTGCCAATCTTATGTTCTATCCAGTTGCCCATGGTGTAGAAGAGGTCGCCCTGATCGACTGGCAGTTCGTTAGCTGGGACAATCCTCTCACGGATATCGCTCTGCTTGTGTATTCCTCCTTGGATGCTGACGTAAGAAGGGCCAACGAAGAAGATCTGATCCGATACTACCATGCACACCTTATAGAATACTTGCGGTTACGACAGCTACACGCTATGCATCACCTCTCTAGCGCCATGCTGTATACATTCGAGCGCTGCCACGAGGACTACAAGCGAGTTAGACGACAGACCTTCATACAAACTATCAGCTCGTTTGAAGCGTTCTTGGACCGCTCCTCCGAGGAGAATGGACACTTAGAGGCTAGAAAGCCTGGCCCCGCGGTGGTTCGGCTGCTCGAAATGACCAAGGACCTCGCACGAGACGGGGTGCTATGACGGACGAGGAGGAACACCCGGTACGCACATGCGTATCTTCCCTTTTCTCTGGTGTTGTGGCTCACACAGGTGTAAGGCTGACTTCCCATGCTACACACAGGTGCATGGCCCGCGTGCAAAACCGGAATCAAGGCTGCCATACGCCTGGCCTGCCATGTGGGTTGTACCTTACCTTTGATGGGGAGTTACACCGGCGGGCAGAAACGCGTACACACGCTGACTTCAGGCCCAGATGTACATAAGAGAACTCCCATAACGAGATATGGCCCTCAGTATGGATAAACAATCGCTTCTATAGGATACCACCACTTCTCCATGTAAGGTTTGCCAAATTTTCCTTTCCTTGGAAGTTAAACCTCAACTCCCAAAAAGGTAAGTCGACCCTATGGGTTGGGGCTCGTTATTGGCCGACGGGTAACCTGAGTGAAGCAAGGTTCTCCCTGGTTCCTTACCGTAGAGGCGTCAGTACGCGTTACCCTTCGTACTCGCCACAGGTTCACCTTTGTCTCGTCGGCCATCGCTTGACCTACCCATTTCTCTTCATACACCCGGCTGCTCAACGTCACGTTGTGACGCCAACCCGCGACTCAACTTCCGAGTCTATCCAACCACCTTTGCTCTCCACACAACTTCAAAAACCAAGTGGCAGACGTCTCATACCTAGCCTTCTTCTCGCTGTCGTAGATGACCTCAACTCCCTTTCACTTCGCGTCAAGACCAATGAAGAGGACTTACGAGCAAGCCATCGGTGCGTTCTGGCTCCCTGACAGCGGCAAGAACGCTGGTGGCGTCCCGGCCGCCAACAACCTGAGCCCTCAACGCCATCAACGAGGCGTAAGACGAAGCATACGCCTAGAGCTCTTCCTACGCCTCATCGAGGAGGAGAGGCAAAAGAAGCAGCGTCTCGAGTGGTACCTGCAGGAGGTCCTCCTGGAGAAGGAAGCGCTCATGAATGACATGAACGCCTGCGGGAATCAAGCCGCAGAACTCCCACACGACCTACAACTCACTACCAACCGCAACATCAACAGCTCTTCGTCCTCGTCCTCTTCCTCGTCCTCCCTTTCCAACGCCGTTGCCACTTCTTCCTCCTCTTCGTCGAACTTGCCCGTCAGAACCCCATCCTCAAGTGCTGAGCGGTGCGGCTCCTGCGGTAAGGTGCCCTTCGCCCGGGGAGCTCGCTCCCAGGCTTGCCGCTGCCGCAACTTCGAGAGTGTACGCAAGCGCCAACGGCGACTCTCCCTCTTCGTACGCACGGGAACACTAGACGTGACGGACGAGCCCGGTAGTACTGTGGAACAGGACAACGGAAGCACGGCCGCACTCGACAATTCTGTGTGTGATGAAGATCAAGCTCCGCGTTTGCTACTCTCCCCTGCGTCACTTCACCACGCCCATGAGCACAACCGTAGCTCCGGGGACGACAGCGATGAGGCCGAAGAAGAAGACGACGAGAGCGGCACCGACGACCTGGAAGAGAGCGAGGTCTCCACCGAAGATGACGCCGAAGTAGAAGCGCCAACCTGTACAGGTGGCCAGATCGTACCAACTAGTGCCTCGTTTCCCGTGCCCAGTGCACAGGCCTGTCGTGGCGTGAGGAGTGCACACTTACAAGCGCGACCGTCCCGCCAGACCTTCAGCTGGCACGTCACTCTTACCGCGGTGTGACCGACAGAATAGGGGATATTGTTGTCAGTCATGACCAAAAAGGAAGAGAACGGCAATTTGAACTATTACCAAAAACAGAAATAGCAAGATATATCCTTTTCCTCCACACATACGTTCCTAAATCACGCACCGTGCATACTGCTTGATAGCTTTTTGGGATTTTTCAACGACAATTCATTTTGGCGGGAAACCGTCCATCACCTTAAGGGCGGCAGCTGCTGGGGGCGGAAACGAAACAGCATGGGGGAGGTGGTGCAGTATGTGGGCTTGGCTGAGGGGAACGTGCGAGAAGTGCAGAACCTAAACGCTGCCGTACTGCCGCTTCCGTACGATGAGCGGTTCTATCGCGGCATTCTCGGACAGGGCCAACCGCGCTATTGCTTGTAAAGTACTCACACTTCCGTTCGGCGCACCTACCTCATCTTTTGACACATGAACATGTGCATGAAGGTTGGCACGGACGGAGAAGGAGACGGTGGGTGCCATCGTATGTACAGTGGATGAGAAGAAAAGGGTTCTCATCGTTGCCACGCTGGCTGTGCTGGCGCCTTACCGCCGCTTGGGCATTGGTGCGCTTGGCCATCGCTCTGCGGGAGGCACTGGCGTACTTGACTCACGGTGGCGGTCCATTCATCAGGAAGGGAGCTGGTGCGGCGTGTGCTCAAGCAAGCAGATGAGTCCAACATAACAACCATCAGTGTACATGTCCAGGTGAGCAGCTACGTCACGTTTGTTGCCAGTTCCAACCATGTGGCTGACACACTGCATGCCTGTTGTTTGTATTCATCCTGAGGGTAGGTTGGAAATGATGACGCCCTTGCTTTCTACGCGTCGCTCGGCTTCACAAAGGTGAAGGTGCTAGAACGCTACTACCCACCACGCGTCCAGCCTCGCGATTGTGTGTTGATGGAACAGCAGCGACCATCATGTGCCTCAGATGCCGGTTCGCAGGTGTCGTAGGAGGAAACCAGGTGGCCCGAACCGCAAAAGACCGTACGATCTTTTTGGCTGCGCCATTTATTTCCATATTTTAAATTCCTTCTTGGCAATCGATCAAAGATAGCTGTTTGAAAGGAATTTAAAACATCTAATTAATTTTATTCTAACCACCTGCGCATCTTCCTTCCGCCCAGAGGGTACACATCATCTGTAGGCCCGAGCCATATTGGATTTGAAGAAAGGGGACGCGATTCATCTCTTGTTAGAAGTCCTCTTTTGATTTTTTTCTTCCTCCATTCTCCTACGAATGGAGGGCGCAGTACGCTTTCCAGCTCGAGGGGGAGGAGGTGCGGGTGTGGGTGGCCCTCGCTCGACCATCGTGGCGCCCTCACAGAGTCCCTACTCGGGCCCACCATCTCCTCCTTCCAAGCATCTTCCCCCTACAGTCCCTTCTGGTACCACTACTACCACTACTTCGCCATCTTCGCCAATTCCGTCGACATCAATGATCATGTCTCCTGTGTCGTCATCTGGAGGTCGAAGCCCACCCCCGCCCATTCCTCATCGCGCCGTGAGTAAAGGGAAGGAGAAGAAGACCAATCAAGACGAGGTAGATGGGGACGATGACAATCATCATCATCATCGTCAGCAGGCTTATCATTATCAACAAAATCGTAATCTCCTTTCCCAGTCCGACTACACGGCCGAGGATACCGATGCGGCCGCCCTAATGGCATCGATGGGTGCCGTGGGGCAGCAGGCACGGCAGCCCGGCCCGACCCCGCACGCGTGCGCCAAGAACAGGCGGCTGGTGCTGGGCGGCGGCGGCGGCGAAGACGTGGAGCCGTGCGACTTGGCGGCCGCCGCTGCGGACGATCAGCGCTACGCGCACTTGCCCGTGCTGCACCGGCTCGTGCTGAAGCAGGACGTTGAGGGAGTGCGCCGCATGCTCGGTTCGGCGCGGCCTGGCCATCTCCTGAGCCAGACGATCACCGGTACTGGCGCCACGGCCCTTCATGTGTGCGCGCTCTTGCCAGCCATCGGCTCTGAATGCGGCATGCCCGAAGACACTGAGCATACGACTCCGCAACTGAGGGAAGTGATCGCCGACCTTCTCTTGAGCGTGATCTTCGAGTCCGGAGCCGTGGATGAAGTCCTTCTTGCACGCTGTCATGGCCCGGCTAGCGGTGCCGGCAAGCCATCGGACGAGACAGTTCTCCACGTAGCTGCGCGCAATGGATTCGATGGGCTAGTCATGAAGATCTTCGAGCGCATCTTCAGATTGCGTCGAGAGGAGGCCGCCGCAGGAGCCCGAGCGCGATCGTCGTCCTTGGTGGACTGGGACGGCTTTGTGAACGCCGAGAACTACAAAGGTCAGACGGCCTTACATCTTGCTGCAAAAGGAGGGCAGTACGATTGCTGCATGACCCTCGTGGCCAACGGCGCAGCAGTAGATTGGGAGGACATACATAATCGAACTGCATACGATATGGCTCTCCACCATAGCTACAGTGAGGTAATAGCCTCACCTGAGCCTGCCAATTGAGTGTAACTAATAATTGCTACCTCTACGCTATGCAGGTAGTCAAGCTGTTACGAATAGAAGGCGCGACCATCCCGAAAGCCTATCAGAATCCACAGCAGTGTAAGTTTTAATTGCTGCTCCACCTCTCAATGAGATTTCTAATTCATTAGACCCTTCCTGGCAACAGTACGTGATGATGAAAAGGCTAATCTTGTAATCGATGATTACGGCTGGATCATCAACGGTGACCCCGAGCGTGGGCCCACACCACGATCAAGTGCTTCAAAGCCACAATCCACAAACGTCCCCGCAAGGAAATCCGAAAAGCAGCGCAAGTTGGATGCTAAGCGGACCAAAAAGTGGGAGAAAATGCTTACGAAATGGTACTTGCTCTGCATTCACCGTGTCCTATTGATATGGCACTTAAGCTTGAGTGCGCATCACAGGGATAGACACGAGAAAGACAAAGAAAAGCGGAAGAAGAAATGGAAAAAGGTTCAAACGCGTGCTCGTAAGGGTATTCCTCCACAAATTCGAGGCCAGGTATGGATCAGACTTACCGGGGCTCATCACTCGATCAATAATCCCCCAGTCAAATACAATCCGGTAACGCATGCTCTCCACTGAAAAGCTGTCCATCAACTTATGCTGACTTCTCTCGGGCCTCGTACTCACAGGAAAAGACCGGATCACGGTTCTTGAAACAGATTGACCTCGACGTTGCCCGGACACACCGTGAACACATTCTCTACAAAGTTCGCTACAGCGACAAGTAAGTCCTACCCTTTCTTTCTTTCCTATACCATCTAATTCTGTTCCAATTAAAGACAATGTCAGCTGTTTCGGCTGCTACGCGCGTACAGCCTGCACAATAAGGCCGTCGGTTACACACAAGGAATGTCTTCTCTGGCGGCCACTTTGCTTACCTATACTAACAACGAAGAGGTAGGATCTTCATTTGGCAGCTACGGCTAGATAGATGTGGTATTCATCCCTTTTTCTACACAGGAGGCGTTCTGGACGTTCGATAGCTTGATGAAAAACTACGGCATGTCGGAATTGTACAGGTGCGTCAATCGTGTCTCCTCACGCTTGTTTGCTCTGTGAGAGTTGACGCTCGTGTTGGTTGCAGACCTGGATTCCCCGGATTGAAGAAAGATTTCTACATCCACGAACAACTCATGAGCCATTTCTTGCCTCGCCTCCATGCTCACTTTGAAGCTGAGGGCATAGTCACCTCTGCATATGCCACCAAGGTGTGTGCATCTCTCGGAACCCTCGTTGATCGTTGGCTAACCCAATCTCTCACGAAATCAGTGGTTTTTGATGATCTTTATGAATTTGCCGTATCCCACGATGATCCGTCTGTGGGACTACGTCTTCTGCGAGGGATACCGAGCGATCTTCTTCGTTGCCATTAGTATACTGCAGGAACTTCAAGGTAATGTTTTTAATCTTAGCATTGTACTCTCATCGCTCTGTTCACAATATCTCGGCCGTCACTGCAGGCGAGTTACTGCGACTTGGGATGGAAGGCATCTTTCTACTGCTGGGAACTGAGCTATCGTATCGACCGCTCGACCCGGACCACATAATCAGCCGTGCTGTCAAGCTACGCCGTAAGGCCAAAAAGAAGAACTACGCCCTCTTCCGTCACATCGAGGAAGAATACGCACGCCACGAACTCCCAATGTGAGTCAGGATAGGGCTTCAGTAGTATGCTCCTTTCCTCTCCCATCGATTCGAGATCATGCATCACGCACCGGACCCACAGTCTCCGTGTACCATAATGCAACGCTTCGTTATTTATTTTTGCTCTTTCCTCATCGAGAGAGTTTGTGAATACACTCACTACCTTGCCTACCTCCTCATCATAGTTCCCAATCACGGCAGAGGGCCGCCCTTCTCCGAGAAGTGGGCAACAACAAAAAGGGGAGCGATGCTTGGGTGATTGCGTCTACCAGGTCTGGGTGGTTGGAGGGGAAAGCTCTGACGGCTTAAGATATCGAAACGCCTAGCAGGGTGACTCCTCTATCGACAAGTAACTCAAGACTGGTGGTCTGAGTTTGACGTTGATGGGTTTGAATGTTGTTACACACTCCTTAGAGGCTGCCAACTTCCATGGCTACCTCCCTCTGCATTTTGGGTCGTCCGATTCCTTGTAAAGGCCATCTTCCTCCCGGCCCTATGGTCCTCTCGTTCTGATAAATCGATGAACTGGTATAACTTGAAGCTTGTAGGCACCCGCATCGCTCCCCGACATTCACAACACTACTTCCTCTACATATGAGGGCTACCTTAGCGTGTTCTCCGACGGTTATGGGATGGTGGTTTCATGACCTTCTTGAGAATTTCCCTACCTAGCATTCGCCAATTAAAAGAGAGGGAGGTGGCAGGACTCGAACCCACGACCGAGAGGTTAACAGCCTCTCGCGCTGCCTACTGCGCCACACCTCCATGAGCGGGCGGCCGGCTTTTTCCTCGCCACCGTCACTCCAACAGGATTCCAGTGGCGGACGCGTCCGATTTTGAAGAGATGGAAGCTGTGCGGGTGGGGATTATTGGGACAGGCTGGGGTGTGAAGGTACAGGTACCCGCCTTCCGCAAGGCCGGCTGGCAAGTTACCGCCCTCTGTGGGCGCGACTTGGCCAAGGTACTCGATGACAGTGCTCTCTTTCTTTTCTTGAGGTTTGGGTAGCTGATTTGTTTACAGACCAAGAAGTTTGGAGAGGATCTGGGCATCGCCTTCGTCACCACTGACCCACATGAGCTTATCGCCCGCCCCGACGTACGTCGTCATCCTATTCCTCCGAAATATTTTCCTTATTAATATTAATATTAATATTAATATATTTTTTATAAATTACACCACTACAGGTCGATCTGGTGACAGTTGTCTTGCCGCCACACATGCATGCAGAGATCTCCATCGCAGCTCTCAAGGTGCAGTTTCTTCAGTCCAAAGTGGATTCATGAGCTGACATTCATCATCTCTCCCTTATCGGCTTCCTTGTGGTGGTGGTGTGGTGGTGATGTGTGCTCACCAGGCAGGGAAGCATGTGTTGTGCGATAAGCCTACCGCACTCAACGCTGAGGAGTCCAGACGCATGTATGAGACTGCCCTGGTGAGTTTCTCAAACCCCCTAACGGTGATGAAAGAGAAAGGATCAGAAGGCTCATCCTCGATGTGTGGCACAGGCGCATCCCAAGCAACTTGCGCTGATTGACTTTGAGCTCAGGTTCCTTCAGACGTGGAAGAAGGTGAGGGAGATCATCACGAGCGGCCAGCTTGGTAGATTCCCTCGTACACATTCTTTGAGTAATTTAAGTAACTCGGCTGTGGCTACAGGGCAAGTCTACAGCGTTACCGGCGGGTTCTTCGGCAAGTTTGGCCTCTCTCCCGACTTTTACTGGTGGTGGGACAAGACGTATGGAGGCGGACTTCTGGGTTCCACTCCCTCGCATTCATCACCATTTGAGCGTACGAATTGACTATCCTATAGGTGCTGTGGGAACGCACCTTGTGGACAACATCTCGTGGATGTTGGGCTCGCGAGTCAAGAGTGTGAACGCGACCCTGCATACTCTCGTCAAAGAGAGACCAGAAGCAGGTACGTCCACCTGATATAGTGAACGATCAATGTACTCAATCTGTCTCTGCGCAGGGCAAATGCGCGAGGTGACCGCCGATGATTCAGTGCTCATGCAGTTTAGGTTCGAGAATGGTACGGTGGGCACCATTACGATCGATATGTATGGCCATGGGTCCAAGGACAAGAAAAGCAAGGAAGTCGCCTTCTTGTGCGAAAAGGGCACCCTCTACGTTGTATGTGTCCTTGCCTCTATCTCCTTAACTTTGCACTCAGTAGCCAATATCAATTGTAGGACCTGGCCAAGGGTGATGTGGAAGTGTACAATACCAATGACGAGAAGACCCTCTTCTTAGAACGCGAGCAGATTGCTGAGGCGTGGCTTAATCATCCCTGGGGTACGCGTTTTGTCAACAAGTATTTCTTGCTGCACGCGGTTGGTGACTGACCTTACTGTACAGGCATCGGAACCACACTGCTTGCGGAGGCCATTGCACAATTTGTGCGAGCTGGTGTATCGGGAGAAAAGGCTGAGCTGCCAATTGCAGCAACCTTTGAAGATGGGCACTATGTGCAAAGGGTCATAGATGCCTGCCGTCGTTCTAGCGAACTCGGCGTCTGGGTCGATGTGGAACAGTAACAACACTTGGATGTAATGTACGTTCTGCTTGCGCATTTATGGATTCTGACAATTGTCAAATACAAGGTTTACGCCCTTAATGTCCCAATAAGAACCTGATGAGCCACAGCTTGGCCAGAACAAGGGACTTGTACAGTAGGAAAGAAGCCGAAGATATTCAACATGCACACCTGTAAACTGCACTGCGGCCGATCTGAGTGAATGTTGTCTACTTAGGTGCCACACTGCTGACTTCGACGGCAGCTGTTACCAGCCCCTGAAAGACGCCATCGAAGAGGCTCAGGCTTCATGCATCAGCAGCCATGAAAAATTTAATTGCTTGCATCACAGTGAACCTAGTAGGGGCGGTAGACTTGTAACACAAACGTTGTGCAAGATGCTTGTCTCATTTACAGTGTGCATGATTTACAAAGTCCAGGTATCCACACTCGCTTCCCATTCGTTCCAGAGTGTTACTGTGGAAGTGTGGCCTATCTTCTAATGAAGTTCATGTAGAGGTTAGATGCCGTGCCGATGGTACCCATGGATACACCGATGAGGATAAGCAGGCACGAAAGGTAAGTGTGCGGATTGCTCAAGCTGGCTCCCGTGGCCTTGAGGTGGGTGATAGCTGGTACGATGTGGCCACAGAACATCACGCATGTGCCTCCTAGCAGACCGAATACCTACAACCGCGTGCAAATATGAGAGTAAGTTCTACCGTAATTCTAAAGCACCGTGTCACGGCATACCGTTGTGATATTGGGTACAGCAATGGCCACAAACACGAGAAGGAAGATGATGATGAGCGTTTCAAACACGTCTCGGAACGCGTGCGGACCTTCACTGGGTCCAAAGAGCATGTAGTCGACACTGGTGAACTTGAGTCAGAAAACGGGTGGGCAAAGGTTTCATCAAGTTTCCCAAGCATACCTGGCTCTGCAAGGGCCTGTGAAGAACGGCACGCTGGTGATGAGGGCAACTGTGAATGTGAACGAGGCCAGTTGAAGCATCACGTCGCTCAACGGGTAGTTGTTGAGCATATTCTGTTTGGTCGCATCGAGGAATGACAGATAACCACAGGCACCTGCATACAACGGCCATGAGGTTCTGGCTTTGCTATATGGAAAGCTAAGGATAACGACGTACCGAGAGTGGCATAGAACAGGAACAGAATGAGACAGTCGGTGAATAGAATACGCCGCATGCGTGTACCGCTCTGCGGTTGTAATTCTTGGTAGAGTGGGAAAATGGAGATATGAGCCGAGTAGATGTAGAACATGATCGGTAACAGAGGAAGCAAGCTCGATCCAAAGTTTACGTAGTCGATGCGATCGTGCACGGTCTCCCACTCGGTTTGGGATAGGAATCGCTCAACCGATCGGAACAAGATGATGAAGAGAAGCCAGAAGATGGAGAAGAACCCGAGCGAGGATACGTAGCGAAGAGACGAGAGGTTCTTGACAAGGGCCAGCGGAAGGATGATTAACAGCGTGAACGCTAGGATGAGAAACCATCGTTCCGAGACGAAAGACGCCCCGGACTGGTACCACCAGTAGATACCCAGATCAGACCCCAGGAAGACTCGAAGGTAATTGGGCACCACGTCTCCTATGATGATCAGCTTGCCTATAGCGCTACCCCACGCCACGATGATGATGTTCACGCTAACTATCTTCTCCATTCGCTTTCCTAGGACCTTCCCGACGAGCTCTTCGTACGAGGTGGAGCGCGTGAGCTCGAGCCCAGCCACAAGGAGATGATAAGAGTAGAACGTGAGCATAGCTCCGAGCAACAGGAACCCGAGGCCCGCGATCAGACCGAACTTCATGAAAATGTACGGTAACGTCAACGACGATGAACCTGTAAGTTGATTCAGAATTGTACATTCATCAGCACCAAACCCTAAGCAATGCGGGACCGCTGCTGCTGATGCGGATTCTCATTGTACCGATTGTGGACGTAAGCATCTGAAAGGTCGATGCCACGGCTCCTCCCTTGGGCAGCATGTACCACGGCTGTGCATCATCATCATCATCATATCACGCACGCAACATGAGTCAAAGCATGTCCATCAGCACGTGCGCAATCAAGAAAGGTCCAAAGTGTGTACTCGCTCCATTGCTGTTGCCGGCTCTCTTTGTAGAGCATCGCTGCCCTTCCCCGTCGATGATGGCATCGAACACGAAGACGAAGAACACGTGGCTGCCGTCGTGTTCGATGTCCAGGAGGCAAAGTCGAGAAGGCCAGAGGACGTGAGGGACTGACTCATCATCGCGTGCGACGTTGCCAAGTGGCCGGAAGCCGCCACCCGCACCTGACTCGCACGGAAGCTGGCCCGAAGGAGCGGCAGCTGCTCCCCGAGCTCCTCGTCCCCTTCGGCCGCGCCGCCGCACCGCCGCCGGCCTCGACCATCGGTGTCCACGAGGACACCGTCCTGGCTATGCGTCAAGAGCATCATCTTTATGTCCTTTTTCTCGATCTTTCTTTTTTTAAAAAAAGATCTTTTGGATTCCTTCCTGCTTGAAGATCTATGCTCTTCTTCCTTCCTTTTCTTTCCCAAGGCAAACCGACTTTCGGAAGATTAATCTTTTCGTTCTTGTCACAAAAGATGACGAAGAAGATCCTTGTCGGTTCTCTCTACCTCACACTTGCAGGGCAAGGAGGGCAAGAAGGGCAGAAAAAGGAAGTGGAAGAAGGGAAGCAGGTTCTGGGTGGCCTTCAAGCTTGGCTGAGGAATAAAGGGAAGCAAGAAACACGTAACGGAAAGCAACAACTCCCCAACCAATCCGAATTCTGGGCAGCCGTTACAGAGGAAATTTCGATGTTTGGTAAATCTTGAAATTTCATGTATTTCACCGGTGAAGCGCCAAGGAAATGCAGCAGCAGAAAGCTGCTGGTTGGCTCCTGCAGGAGACAGGCCTCCTAATGTGTCGGCGAAGATGGCCATCTTCTAGACAGAGGCAAGGTGGGCGAGGATGGCCACAGGATCGTTGATGTCCAAGAAGTCGACCTGCTCCAGCTTCTCATTGCACTGCTCGGCGATGAGCTTGGGTATCTTGAACAGCGAGTTGGCCTGCGTGCCATAGTTTACCTCGTGGAACGTCCTGGGGTTGGAAGTTAGGCCAAAGGGACAACTGGGATGAAGGGACAGATGAGCGTACATGGTGCCGGCCTTGGCTTCGTCGGGCAAGTAATAACCTAGCTTCTTGATCTCGCGGTCCTCCTGCGTGTCGAATAGCCGAAGGTGAATCTTCTCCTTCTTCTTGCTGAGGATCGTCTCCCAGTGGTAGACCGGATGATACTCCACAACCGATGTGCCCTAAGGGAAGTTACTGTGAGCTTCTCACCATCCATCCATTGCACTTATGGCCGCGCCTTACCTGGAAGTCCGCGTCATCGAGATCGATGCCAGTGATGTTCATCTTGGTGTCCTTGTGGTAGCACTTGACCTGATCGTGGTCGTAGAAAATGTAATAAGCCTTTTCTTTATCTCCGTAGAAGAGGGCCTCCATCTTGTAGTGCTTGCCCTTCCATTCAACGAAGCTTCCAGTGCGTGCCCTGCAAACACCACGCACTCATGGTGAGCAATAAGTAGGCAGGCAGTGTGCAACACTGATGCGGAAAAGTACCTGTTGTTCTTTTCATCCCAGAAGATGCGGAAGTGCGTGTGGTAGGGCCGATGGTTGGACCTCCACTCCACCGTGGCTGAGTACATCTTAGGCCACTGGATAAGGAGAGTTTATATGTGAGCATAGTGCAGAAGGTGCAGAGTAAAGGAATTAGAGAGCACCTTGGGAGCGCTGGGCTTGCCTCCATCGCAGTTGTAACTTTCGCAAGTTGCGATGGCTACCAGCGCCATCAGCAGGAGGAGAGCTAGGGCTTTCATGGTTGTTGAGGTATGCGCTTCGAGGTACGTGTGTGGGTCTTGTGTGAGTAAGAGTAATGAATAGTGAGCCCAATCCGCGTTATATAGTTGCGCGCTAGGCGCTTGCGGGTGGAGCCCGCTGCATTGCCTACCGCATTTCTCTTGCCGCTACGGGACACGACGCCGATGATGGCGCATCGATCACTTCAGTACACGTCTGCCACAAGAATGGCGGGCTCTCGTACCCAGTGAGGAGAGCGATGGTGTCCGATAAAATGCCCAATGTCCTGCGCTTGAGGCTATGGCCGCCCAATAGCTTGATTTCTGAGCCCATTCAGCACGAAGGTTTATGGGTGCGTTCTGCGGGAATGTAGTACTCTGTATCACTCTCAGAAAAGGATGACGTGTAAAGCTACAGCTCTTTGTCTTGAGCAGTTGGGCAGTACTTACTTTAATTCGTCCTCTTCTTGGCTCTTGGGCGGCTCCATTGTGCCTGCGGAACACACACACGAGTGAACGAGGAAAAGTGCAGATAACGTATGACAAATAAATCTGATTATTTATTTACATTCACGTACACCACACGGACACGCCACGATACGCACATAGACAGAGAAGTGTAGAGGCATGGACGAGCAATTGACGTCCATCGTGCAGGACTGGGCTCCTCAGTCGTGAGGCTTGCTGCTGTCCTCGTGGGCGATGTTCATGGCCACCACGCCGTCGGTGTCCTCGGCCTTTTCCTTTTCCTTGCCTTCCGTAGCATGGGCGCCATTCTCGATCTTGCCGTTCTCCGTCCCATTCGTTTCCGCCCCATTTATGTTCTCCTCGTGCTGCGCCTTTCTCTTCCTTCCATGTCTCAGAGATCCAGCATGCTCGGACTCCTGCACAAGGATGACCTTGTTAGTGAGTCAACGCGCAGCACAGCATTAGAGTTTCAGAAGATACCCAAATTCGGATCGTATGGTCATCAGAAGCAGAAGCCAGCTGATGAGAGTTCTTAGGATTCCAAGCCACAGAGTTGATTGTGGCCTGGTGGCCCGGAAGTACGTCCAGCAGTGTACCGTGCTTCCGGTTCCATATATACACCTTGTGGTCTGTGGCCAACACTCTATTAGATCAAGCTTGGGAGAAGGTTGCAAAAATGGTGCTGGTTACCCTCGCTGCCGGACAAAATGAAGCCCTGGTCCACGCCCCCGAAGCATGATCTGATAACGAAACGTCCTTGCTTGTGTCCACTGATGTAGATGGGCGGGTTCAGTCAACGCTGCACACTTCTACAGATAGAGCGTAGCAGATTCTTTTTACCTGTACTTCTGCACTAATTTTCGGGTGTCGAGATCCCACAGATGGATCTCTGGTGTGGCAATGTTAACCAGCAGGTATCTGCTATCGTCTGATATTGACAGTGATGTGATCGCGTCCGTCTCATCGAGGCTTTACATTTAGAGAGAGAATCCATAAGATCAAATTTCGCGATTCTTGTGATCAGAGAACATACCTTTCCTTTTCTCCACTTTGAATGTCATAGAGTCGAATCTTCTTCTCTTGGGTGATGACAATCAGCCATTTACCGTTTGGAGAGATGACCAAGTCGTTAATTTGAGAACGAGCAAAGTCCCATATGTGCACGTCGTTGCCGCTCAGATCCTGTAATTCGGCAAAGCACTATATTAGCACGCATTGCTGGGTATATCACCGTATACAACGTACCCACATAAAGATTCTTTTGTCCAAACCTCCCGATACAAAATGCTTGCCGTCCGGCATCCATGCTAACGCCGTCACTGCGTTAGTGTGCTTCGAACAAGTTTTCAAAAGTGCTCCTACAAGTAACCTTATCAGTGCGTGTTACACCGCCACAAGGAGAGGGACAAAGTACCTGTGTGCACATCCCATAGTCGTACTACATTATCTCCACCTGCAGTTATCAAATAATCATCACTCGGGCTCCAAGCCAGATACGAAGTCTCCTTTGAGTGGCCTGTCAAAAAATGGAGGGGCTCCGCCGTCTGCAACATACAACATAGCATTCAAATCTCATATCTTCTACGATACCGCGGTAAAAGACCAAGTACCCCATCCTGAACGTTCCAGATAATGGCTGACTTGTCCTTCGAAGCAGATGCTAAGTACTTGCCGTTGTGAGAAAATTGCACGAACCAGACTTCATCAGTGTGCGCTGTGAGGACATGCGCGGAGTTTCGTGGAAGGCGGTCTCTGTGGAAGGAAACGTGCATCAGAATCCGCCGGGGCTGTGTAATAAATTAAAAAGAAAAATGGGTGGCAGTCCATACAAGTTGCACGAGTGATCCTCAAAAAGGGATAAAGTCTCGTCGTGCATGTTATGTAACAAGCAGTGCGATTTTTGGTACTCCAGCGCTTGAAGAACCAATGTCTCAAGACGTCGGGGAGGAAGCAGCGTGCTTGACGGAATGTATCCTATGTCACAGATCAGACAATAACATTAGATCGACACGAAAAATAGCGTTGGCACTAGCGGATACTCACTTCTCAGCTTTTCAAGAAGTTGCGCGCGCGATGAGCCCTGAGCTCCGTCCCAGTTCGCTCGCTGTTTAAGATCATTTGGACTGGAAACCATCATCAAGCTGGTGAGCTTGTGAATGCGTTGAAAATCCTGCCGAAGCGGTGTCAACTCCCTCCTAAGACATTCAAGAGCCTCTATCACTCGCCCTTGTTCGAGTAGTTCGAGATATTTCTGCTCGTAGATCAGAAATCTGACGCCCTGTACGATACCAGTGTATGAGACTCATATAGGGTGGTGATGCAGAACAAGCATAGGGTCCATACAGCCACGTCTTCCTCCTCAACATGAAGTTCAGCGAGAAGAGCCTCCACGGTCTTCCAATCACCGTGGAGTACGCTCTCACAAAACCTGGTAACAGCCTCAGATTGCAAGCGCATCCCTGACTCTTTCACAAGCATGCCGGCAGTTTGACTAACAGGCAAACACGACATCCACAAGGTCAGACGACTATGACACTTCACAGTGTGAGTAGCTTGCGCAAGAAGTAAGGCAGCAGTACTTGAAGCCCAAGTCGCCAAGCGCTTGGATGATGAGCCGCACATAGTCGTCGCGCTTCACGACCGGATATGGAGCTCCCTGGCGAAGGCGAACTTCCAGCCCTACGCCACCGGGCGTGGACGATGACGTCCCATCCTCATTCCCGTTCTGCATGCTGTCGTGACCGCCCCCGCTGGAGCTGCTGCTCGCAACGAGCCCGGTGGAATCGTTGGACGTCCTTGCTCGTTTGCGTGGGGGCGTGGGCTCCAGATTATGTTCTGATCCTTCCACTGTGGCTGCACCACAGATAGAGAAATCAGATCAACGGGCAAGAAGGGAAAAAAAAATGAATTGATTACATTTCAAATTCTCAGAAATCAGCGGAATATAATAAATATGTTTTGAGATGGAAAGAGATGCCTATTTTTAAAAAAAAGAAAAAAGAGAAAATGATGAAAGGCGGCTTGGGCAGATGGAATTCGATTATGAAGAAGGTAAAAGGGAAAAAAAAAGGGGAGGGCAGGCAGATCGAGGCATACCCGTTTGGCTGATGTGGGGCTGAGTTCTACTTGCAAGGGAACGATAGCGCTACTCCAAAGATAAAAAAAAACAAATACTCAAAGTTGAAGGATGAGGTCTTTGATGATAATGAGGATATGAGCTGCACCCCTCCTGTTGGGTGTACTTCTTCTTTGGTGTGCCCCTCTTTTTTTTCCCCTTCAGCTCCTCTCCTCAATCAAGGCCGTGCTTGTTCAGGAGGGGGAGGGGCGCTATTCACCTTCAGATGCCGCCTTCAGACAACGAAGGTTGTTTTTCTAACTTTGGTTTCTTTCTTGCGTTTTCGCTGCTTCAGTTAGGAAGAGGAATTTGAACCATTCACTTTTAAATTAAGAAGTAATATTTGAAATTTTTCAACTGAGGGTCTGTGTTTATTCTTTAATCTGCATTTCATCTCTAAACCGCGGATCGGAAGATGGCCACCAAAGCAGCTGGCAAATGTGCCGCCGAGGTACGAAAAAAAATGAGATATTCTTCTTCTGTTATTTTAATTGGAGGCTGCTCCGATTTGATAATTATCAAACTAGTCTGCATCTTCAAACAAATTTATTTATTCATTCACCTCCGCTTTGTGCCTGCGCGTGTCACTTGTGTGCATGGACGACCATATGGCAGGGATGCGGCAAACCCGCCAACATGCGATGCCCCACCTGCATCAAGCTGAACCTCCCCGCCATCTACTTCTGTGGCAAGGAGTGCTTCACGAAGGCGTGGCCGACGCACAAGCTGCTGCACACCCTCCTCACCACCTCGGCATCTGGTACGCGGCCACCGCCTGCCGCCTGTAGTGGAATTCAGCTGACCTCCCGTGACCTTGTCCTTGTGCGTGCGTGCGTGCAGCCGCTCCCATCTCTTTCTCCAACGCTGCGAGCAACACTGATGGTAACGTGTTCTTCTCATGACTTGCATGCATGTTGTCCGCCAGACAGTCCTGCTGCTTCCCATGGGAATGAGAGGTGTTATGATCATGGAGCTGAGTTGATCGCTTACCGATGGTACTTTGTGCTGCAGAGCGTTTCGCTGGCTACCCGTTCACTGGACGACTGCGGCCAGGAGTGGTGTCGCCGATGCGAACGGTTCCGGACCACATCCCCAAACCTGATTATGCCGATACAGGCAAGCCTGCTTGAAGTGTAGCTGATTGTAGCCTCGTTCTCTAACTCGCCGTTCGCATCTCTTCAGGTATTCCTGAGTCAGAGAATCAGTTCAAGAGAGGCAGCATGGCCATTGAAATCAACACGCCCGAGCAGGTCGATAAAATTCGAGAAGCGTGCAAGGTACTGTCTAGGCATCTAACTCTAGCATCATGACAGCCCTTATGGCGTGAACCTTCCTTCATTCGATCTAGATCGGTCGTGATGCTCTTGACCTTGCAGGTTCCCTGATTAGGCCAGGTATCACTACTGAAGAAATCGATAAGGTACATGTTCAGTTCATTTAGTGTGAGATACGTGGAGCTATGGCACTCACAAGAGGAATTGGTGCCATCAAGGCTGTGCACGACTACATCGTTTCTCAGGGCGCTTACCCCTCACCGCTTAACTACAAAGGATTTCCAAAGTCCTGCTGCACGTATGTTCCCATGCATTTGCATCCGAATACTTGTTGATCACCGTGGAATTACAATTTATTAGGTCAGTCAACGAGGTCGTTTGCCACGGCATTCCTGATAGCCGGCCACTAGAGAACGGCGATATCTGCAACGTGGACGTATCTGTCTTTTACAAGGTACCGCAATCACAATCAAGTTCTGTGTTGTTATGTGCTAACTTTGTAATAGGGATATCACGGTGACGTAAACGATACTTTCTTTGTGGGCGAGGTTGCTCCTGAGGCTCAGAGACTGGTCCAGGCTACTTACGAGGCCTTGGAAGAGGCTATCAAGATTGGTACGTGTGCAAATAAACGTGGCGAGTCTCGCAGCCATTTAATGTTCAACGACGTGCAGTCAAGCCAGGTAGGTTGTACCGAGATATTGGCCAGGTAATCTCCAAGCATGTTAGCAAGCACAACTTTTCGGTCGTACGCACGTATTGCGGTCATGGCATCGGAAGTCTCTTCCACACGGCCCCTAATGTCCCACATTACGCCAGTACGTCGCTTATCGTATTTTTGTCTAATTGCGCCTTGGCTTGACAATGGAGAATATCAGAAAACAAAGCTGTTGGCGTAATGAAGGTTGGTCACGTGTTCACCATTGAACCTATGATCAACATGGTACTTAGCGATTATATGCAGCCTGATCGCTGGTCTATGAGTGCTCACTCTACTCCAGGGTGACTTCAAGGATGTGCTCTGGCCTGACGATTGGACATCAGTGACAAGGGACGGCAAGCTCTCGGCTCAGTTCGAACATACTCTCGTGGTCACTGAGACTGGTTGCGAGGTGAGAGGACTCTTAGTTATCCCACCCTGCTTTCCTCTCTCTAATTCTTCATTTTTTTTAGGTGTTGTCCGCCCGTACGAGCAAATCCTTCCCCTATCCTTGGCTCAAGTGATTCATTCATCCTCCATGGCCAATGTATCCGATATGTCGGGACTATGTGCAACCCGCGAGAGTCCCGTATGAGGTTGAATGCCCCCAGACAGCACGCTTTCTTTGTGCATTTTTTCAAACATCGTTTCGTTTATTCCAAAACGTTTTCAAATCAGAAAAGGATTTCGCAAACACCCGAATTATTGGCGGGAAAGCGAAAGGTGTCTGCTTCGTGAAGCCAGCACGTAGAGGAAGGCGAAGAGGTAGGCGAGGAGCTGCATTATCCACCCGGCAAGGTGCATGCCCTGCTCAGCGAGTCCTCGACCAGGCAGTCGCTCTACCACCTTGTCCACCACCGCCCGCGCAGGGGCGACGAGGAAAGTAGGTACCCGGCCGGCTGTGGCGCTCGTCTGCGCGGCGGCCGGCTCCGGACTGGCGCTCGTCTCGCGTACGATGAATGAGTACACCTCCTTGGTCTCCTTCTTCTGTGGTGCTGGCCCTGTCGTCTTGTTCAACTTACGTTCCTGCTTGTCCAGAACCTCCTTGCGCAGTTCGAGCTCGATGGCGGTGCGGTTGAGGAGTTCTTGCTTCTCGGCCAGACCCTTCTCCTTTTCCTTAAGTTCGGTCATCGAGCGTTCGTGAGTCTTGCCAGCGCTGCGGAGCTGGTCCATGCGTGCCTTCATCACCTTGGCCCGCTTCTCCTCGTCGCGAAGCTTGGTCTCGGCATCGCGCGCACGCGCCTCGGCATCGCGCAGCTTGGATTCGGAGGTCTGTAGGCGCGACCTGAGTTCCTGGCTCTCTTGCATGAGACGATCGAACTCGACAAGCCGGCCTTGGAGCTGCTTGATCTCACCCTTGAGTTTCTCGATGCCTTCTAGTCTCTTGGACCCGGCAGCGCCTTGAGCCCGGCTCAGCTGGGCCTTCGTTCGCTGCAGTTCTTCGGTCATGCCAGCCATCGCTTGCTCCTTCGTACTAAGATCAAGTTTAAGGCTGGCGAGCTCCTCTTCCATCACCATCATCACTCTCTGCTTCTCGCGTACATCCAGCTCGATGCTGCCGCGCTCCACGCGCATTCGATTTAGGGACTCGTTGAGATCGAGCGCTTCCTGACGTAGTCTCCCTATCTCCAACTCCTTGGTTCGCAAGGTCTTCAGCTGTCCCTTGATGCGCTCGAGTTCTTCTTCCTTATGCTTGAGTTCTGCAACCTTTGTTTCACGCAGCTTGCGTTCGTCGGCAAGGCTCTTCGTTAGCGTACGCCGTTCATCCTCTCGCACCTTGACCTCCTCTTTGATGGTGTTGCGTTCGCGAAGCAGATTGGCCTTTTCTTGCTCGCTGGTCTGGATTGCCGCTTTCAGCCGCTCTCCCTCTCGCATGATATTGACCATCATAGTCTTCAGCTTTTCGTTCTCGGTTTTGTGTGACTCATTCTTCGCTGATAGCTCATCCGCCAGACGATCGCGTTCCTTCACGGCATCTTCTCGTTCTCGCCTAGCGGTATCGAGCGCCAGCCGAGCGGACTCAAGTTCGAGCAGTGCCGCATTGAGTTTGTTCTCCATTGCCTTTTCCTTTTCCTTAACTTCTTGATCCTGGTGGGCTCTGATTTCCGCCAGGTTCTTCTCGGCTTCGTTAGCTCGTGCTTCGGCTTCCTCGAATCGCTTCTGATGCATGTCGGCTAGCTGCTCCAGCCGCTTCAACTCGCCCTCGCTCTTTTCGCTGCGCGCCTTCTCTTCTGCGAGCGACTTGGTTACTCGCTCATACTCCTCTTGGATTTCACCCAAGCGAGCAGTTAGGCTGCCTGTTTCTTCGGTAAGCTTCTCAATGGCTCTCTTCGACTCTTCGTCTGCTGCAGATCGGTCGGTCATCTGCTTATCCTTTGCTTCGATGAGTTGGCGCAGCTCAGATATCTCCTTTTCCATGGTGGTCACTGTTGCCTGCGCCTCGCTCAGCTGTTCTCTCGATTTCGTGTGGGATTCAATCTGGGTCTTGAGGGCACTGAGCTGCTCCTCTCGCTCGGCCAGGGCTTGGCGAACCTGCTCCGCTTCTTGGCGATCTTCTTCGATGCCCTTCTTTACGTCCTGGGCTCTCTCTTCTGCCTCCTTCATCTCTTCCTTCATGCGTTGCATCTCCTGTTCCATCTCGCTTAGCATCTGGTCGCGTTGCCGCACACTCGCAGCTGATTCTTCGGCATGTTGCTTCATACGGCTCCGTTTGTTCTTCAGCTTGCGGTTCAAGTCGGCATACTTGGCCATGGAGAGGACCACCTGCGCGCGCATATCTTCTCGTATACGCTCGCTTTCCTTCAAACTCTGTTCCAGCTGTGCTATCGTCTCACGCGAACGGTCGAGCTCGGCATTGCGCTCCTCGAGATCGCGCTCGATAGCCCCTAGCCGGGCCTCTTTTTGAATCCTTTCTTCGCGCTCACGTTCCATCTTCGTGATGAGCTCGGCGCTTTCCTTCATCAGCTCATTGATACGCTTCTCGCTAGCTGCCTCCTTCTCCAGGATGTCATTCTCGAAACGACTGCGCTCGGATTCCAGTTGCATCTTCAGATCATCGATCTCATGCTTCTGCTTTTGGCTCAGCTCCTGTTGTTCATCTGACTTCTTACCAAGCTCGATCCGTTCGCGCTCAAGCGCCTTGTGCTCTTCTTCCAGCTTGGAACGCTGCTCTCGTTGAAGCTTCAGTTCGTTTTGCATCACCTCGAAGCAATGCTGGCTGGTATCAGCCTCGCGACGAAGCTTGTCAATCTCCTGCCTCAGCGACTCGACGTCACGTTCTCTCTGCTGCTTGATCGACTCGCGCAGTCGCTGCATCTCCTGGACCTTCTCCTGTAGCTCACGAGCACGGCCTTCAGCCTCCTTTTCAAGAGCCTCTACCCTTTCCTGAGCAGTCCTTAGCTTAGCCTCGTTCTCGGTGCGCTGCTTCTCTCGCAACTCCCTAGCCTCGGCCAAGTTACTCTGACGCTGTTCCACTTCCTTCTGCAGCCGCTGGATCTCACTGTCACGCGCCTGCAGCTGCTCCTGCAACTTGCCCACTTCCTCCGCGTTACGCTTTTCAGAGTCAGCCTGCACGCGGGATAGCTCCTCTCGCAGCGAGTTGCGTTCCGATTCCAGCCTCTGATACTCATCGGAGAGCTTCTGCCTTTCGCTACGCAAGGATTCTATCTCTTGGTTCATCTTCTCTAGCTGTTCGCTGAGCGATTTGATGGTCTGCTCTCGTGTGTCAACGGCATCCTTCAAGCGCGATTCCGCCCCACTTAACTCGTTCCGCAAGCGCTCTAACTCCTCTAACCGAGACGCCAGTTCGCCATCTCTCGTTTCCACCTGTTTACGAAGGTCTTCCGCAGTACGCTCGTATTCCTGAGTACGCTGTTCGAGTTCTCCCTGGCTCTCTGTTATGCGCTTGGCTAATTCCTCTTCGCGCAGCTTTGCGCTCGCTATGTTCTCCTGCATTTGTGCCTGTAACTTCTGGGCTTCCATCAGCTGACCATCGCGTTTCTGAAGCTCTTCTACGGCACGCCGCATTTCATTCTCGGACTGCAGTTGTTGATCCGAAGCGCGACGGTAATCCTGCTTTGCTCTTCGCAGCGTCTCCTGATGCACGCTCAGCCTTTGTTCGAGGTCATCTACTCGTATCTCTGTCTCCGCTTCTTCCGGTCGTTTGGTTTGCTTGCCTGAGTCACCAGTATCGCCATGTTATCATCAGGATATCTTTGCTGCACATCGCCCTGACGTACCTAGAGCTCTGGCAAAACGGCTTTCTCTCTTCTTCTCAAACTCTACGTTTTCTTTGCGATCGCCCATTCTTGCACCTGCAAAACCTCCAGTAAGTTCGCAACTGACGACCTTCATCTGGTTGCCGTACCTGGACTGTTTTGTTTTGCTGTGTCGTGTTGGTGTATGGTTCGAACTAAGTTATACACGCATCGTCTGCCCAAGGAGGCAGCAAGACGACACTAGCCAGCAGAACCATCTCTTGCTGAAACACCTGAGAATGTCTGTCTCGCAAACCGTGTGTATCCCAGCGAAACGCCGTGCAAAACGTACTTTCGAAAATCTGTAAGTCATTTCGAGATTTCGGGCGCAGAAATTCCTTTTTCCATCAGGGATCTTGGCTCTTTGGACTTTGGGTAAAGGTCACGCAGTTTGCGAAAGGCGAAGGACTCTTCGGGCACAGCGAAGGGGTGCCGACATTTTCTACAGATCCAGTACTCCTACCATAGTGAAGTGCACTCGGCGATACCAAATTGCGTGCTAAATTGTCCGCACATTGCGCGCTGTTCAGCGTTTCGCACTGGTTTGTGGTTCTTTCGTCCGAGAGTCGGTACGTCAAGAGGAAGCGCGTGCGTCAGAGCCTTCTGTGGTTCTTTGTCACACACACGACCTGTTTGTGCATTCAAGAGAAGATCTTCAAGTTCTTCAAGTTCTCTGCATCACTCTACAACAGAAATCATCCGGATCCGATCCCGAAATTTTCAAGATTTGAGATGAAGTCGATTCTTGTTCTTCTTCTTGTGTCCGTCTTGGTGGCCTTGGCCTCAGCCCAGAATGAGACCATCCTTGAGGTGCTCGCCAAGGAGCCCCAGTTCTCGCAGGTCGATAAGAGCCTCATAGGCAAGCCCATCGATGCCTTCCTCGCCAATCCCAACGTCACGGCCACGTTCTTGCCGCCTGTCAATCAGGCTACGCCACTTAATCTTACCAGTCAAGAGCTCCAATACCATCTCCTGAATGGCACCGTCCTCAACGTTCCCAGCCTCAATGTCACCACCCTCCTGACGAGCGCCTGCTCGCTGGCCTCCCTCAACGATGGCTACCAGCGCATCAAGGTCACCTACAACAATGGAACCGGTACATTGCTCCCCAGCCTCTCCATTACGGTCTTCCTCATTTTTTCCTTCCTTTTGAAAAATCTTGTAGCGCGATACAGAGAGAGATGACATTTTTTCATCTTTGGTGGAGATGGAAAGGGTGATTGACATCGTGTGGATGTGTGTTTTTGTTGAATGCTGCGTACAGTGTACCTCGGTCCCAACGAGGTGAAGCTCAACCTCACCGCCCTGGTTGCCAGCAACGGTGCCATCCACGGCCTGTCTGCTCCGATGAGCTTCCCCTCAGACCTCAACACCCTTGTCAAGGCTGTACGTTTTCCCCTTGCTGATCTCTCGTTCCACGATCTCCTCCCGCTGCCCTTGGGGATCTTGAACGTTCGGCTCCGTACTTACCTCTGCTCTACCTTCCCTAGGTGGCCAACCTGTCTACTCTGGGTACCCTTCTTGAGAAGGCCGGCGTCGTGCTCAACGACAGCAAGCCTGGTCTTACTGCCTTTGCCCCCGTCAATGATGCGTTCGCCGCGCTGCCGGCTCTGATCACCAAGTACCTCACCTCTGAGGCTGGTGTCAGCGACCTTAGGTTAGTCCTCAACAACCACCTCCTCGCTCAAGTCGTCTACTCCGACCAGCTTCCTCAGGGTAACACTGTCGTGACCACTCTGGCCAATGAGGTAACCCTAGTTCTAGCTGCCTGTGGCACCTTGTCGCTAGAGCTAACTCGAACATCCTGACCGTAGAACATCACCATCAACGTCAGCGGAGCTAAGGTGACCGTTGGTACCGCCGAAGTTGTTGCTGCCGATCAGCTCGCCAGCAATGGTGTCGCTCACGTCGTCAGCGGGGTACTGTTCAACACTATGCCATCTAAACGTCTCTTATCTCACAACGTGCATCTTCTTGTGTTAAAGGTTCTGGTTCCCAGCTCGTTCCAGTTCTCTCTCCGCAAGGCACTCCTCGGTCTTGGCCTCTCCAACTTCGTGACGTATGTTCCTCCCTTCCCTTTTGTCACTGTAGCAGTAACTAAATGCAGACTCATAGTGCTCTTGAGAGAGCCAACTTGAACCAGTACCTTGACAATGCCACTCCTTACACTCTCTTTGCTCCGACCAACGATGCGCTGCCGTTGGATAAGAACTACACTGCTAGTGAGCTTCAGTATCACATTGTCAATAGGACCGTGTCGGAGCTTACTGTACTTTCCTCCCTCCTGAATGTCGTCTCCTTTTCGTAGATCTAATATTCAAGTTGTCATCGCAGGAGGGCCTTCTTCCTTCTGAATATGCGCTCCCTACTGACAACGGCGCTCATCAGCAACTTAAGGTCCGCAAGGACGGTAACAAATTTACTGTCAACGGTGTTACTGTACCTGCTGGCCAGGTGCGTCCACCAACTACTTCAGTTTGGCCGTACCGGCTTGTTGCTGATCTCTCCATCAAATTAGGGTGTGGCAAATGTGGGTGTAATCTATGTGGTCGACACCGTCATCGAGGCTCCTAGCAAAAACATGGTTGACGCTGTTAAGGAGTACGGCGGTTTCAACAAGTTCCTTCGCGCCGTCAGCCTCGTTGGTACATGCTAATCTGCGTACACGGCCATTCAAGCTAGGCTAATATCTTGCTCTGTACACAGGCATCAATGTGCCCAATGACACAACTGTCTTCGCTCCCGTTGATTCTGCCTTCACTGGCCCTGTCGCTGATTATCTCCTTCTCAACACCACCGACTCAAACAAGTACCGTTCCTATCTCATGGGCCAGATTTTGTCCTTGAATTAACTCGCTGTTGTGACTAGGGATCTAGTCTCCATTCTCGAAGTTCATGTGGCTGCTGGCCGTAATGTCTACTACGTCGGCAGCACTCCTGCCCTCAGCGCGAAGACTGAGATTACTACTCTCAACCCTAGCAGCAATCTCACAGTGACCAGCGTTGTACGTCGCCACTGATTACTCAGTTATTGTAAATTGCGGCTAATCATGGGATTCTAGAACGGCACCGTGTACCTGAACTCCTCCGCTGTCGTCGAGCGGGATATCTTGGCCTCCAACGGTGTGGTCCAGGGTATTGCAAGCGTCCTGATCCCGAGTGACTTCCGCCTGACTACAGGCAAGCTCGTGGAGGGCTTCAAGGCTGTCAACTTCAACAGACTCACCGTATGATCTACCACTCAGTGGATTGCTTTATATCTCTTAACCAATTTCCTACTCTAGACCCAAGCCAATCTCAGCTTCGTCCTTACTGGAACTGAGAGCTTCACCGTTTTTGCCTTCACTGATGACGCCTACGTGACGGTGTGTAAGCCCTTATTGACTGTATGAATGGACGAGACTTACCAGTCTGACTCGTGCAGGCTCCCGAGGAGTACATCAATAACCCCTCCAAGTGGCCTGCTGTGATTAAGACTCACATCTTCAATGGCACTATTGCGGAGCTC